>JAOSBN010038703.1:0-15584 GCA_027563595.1 Erythroxylum suave
TATGTACATTAATGAAAGGGTAGTCATGATATGTGCATTAACTTGATATTTGAGTTGGCTTAAATTTGAGGGATTGTGAGTTTTGATTTTTGAGAAAATGAAGTGATAGAATTGATTGGTTGTATTTATTTTTCTTAAGGACAAGCAAAGATTCAAGAGTGAGGATGTCAATAGTTATGCATTAGTAAATGTTTTTCTAAATATTTGGCATGTGTTTTCTTGCATAATTTTTTTATATCATTGTTGTAGTTTAGGATTCATTTTGTATGTTTTCATTAAGTTTTCATTGTTGTTCTTAGGTGTTTGATGTTAATTGAGGGTAAGAATTGACTATTTTTATGTAGGAAGGAAGATGGAGCTACTTGGAGGTTGAACTAGAACTAAAAGAGGAGTGCATCTATGACTAATTCCCATGATCGTGTGAATCATGTAAATTGCCACGGTCGTGGGAATTATAATCTAAGAACTTACGTAGGGCGTCATTAAACTTAGGATTTTTGGACTATAAAAGCATAATTAAGCCTCCATCTTTAGGGAAGTGACTACACCTTTTGTAGAAGCACCATTATTGTGTGAAGAAACTATGTTTGGAGCCTTGAGGAATAATTAAAGATAAGGATCATCATCAAGATTGGGCAAAATAACAAATCTTTGCCAAAATTCTAGATTTTGGCAAAGAAGAGAAGGAGTCTTTATATTCAATTTTCTATCACTTTGATCTCTTCTATTCTATGTAAAATGGTTTATTTGAATGTTGATGATGTTATGGAGACCAAGATCGGCTGATTTAGTTTTAGGGATTGCTTTTGAACTATTTTGTTAGAACTCCTATTTTATTGAATTGAATGAAGTTGTCATTGATGATTGTTGATTTTATTTGTTATCTTGCAACAAATCGAGAGAGTGAGTAAGATGAAATTTGTGGAGGATTGTACAACGAGACTTGGTGATCTATAGACTTACAATCATCACGTTAATTAACTAGTTAGAAGAGAGATCTCGACTAGTCAATTGATCACCCATAGGATAGTTTAATAACTAGTTGAATCGGTAGAGTCATTGGGTAGGTTGAGAGATCGTCCAATTAATTCCTGTTAATTCTATTAGGGATAAATAGTTACATCTTGAGAGAGGATAATTATTACATTCAGAATCTAGGGTGAGATACAATTCAATTAATAAACTAGGAGGGAGACAAATAGGGAAAAAAGTAATCTTTAGTCTTTAGATTCTTGAATTCCAATTTTCTGTAGGTGTTGTCCATTGCTTTACATTAGTCTTTTATTTTTTAATTTAATTTTACAGATTATTTGCATTTAACAATTTTATTTCTTAAATAAATTTTTGTCTAAATTAAGCGGTATCTGGGCATCAATCTCTGTATGATCGATATATGCTCTTTTAACTACAAGTCATGACCCGTTCACTTGCATTTTTTAGCGTAAAACAAGTAGATAGGTTTTACTATAAAATGTACCAAATGAAAAACTGTAGTGGGTGGTAATTTTGCAAACATTCCAACTTTACCATGGTCGTCTCTAACATAAACAAAAAATAATAATCAAAAGCAAAATAACAAATGACACTAGAAATTTGTTGCCTAAGTCTGCGGGGCCCTCACCTAACTTAATACTTTCACCAAAGTATAATAGATTTACCCAAGGCTTTACTAAGTTGACACCACTCAACCCTTGACACTATCTCTCAACCTCACTTCTTGTGAAAGTTTTTTACACCTAATAACACGACTGACTCGTGTTGACCTTGTCAGAGGATTTCTCTAAACAACTTTTAATTAAAAGATAATTAATAAAAAATAATTCAAGTGATGAATCAACTAAGAATAAATACATAATACATTTGAGACAGAAAAGAAGGCAACTTTCCAATTGGTTCAGCTCCTTCAAAATAGTCTGGAAATTATTCACCAGCTGAACTGATCCACGACAACTCTAGAATCAGACTATGGTTGCTCAGTTATAACCAATTGAACATACACACAGTCCTTAATTAACTTCCAACTAAAAACTAATGCATAAAGAGAGAGAGACACTCCCCAGCATATGTTATTCCAACAATCCAATATCAAAAAACAAGAGTCCCAAGGTTCTTCCCTCACGTAAATCATCTAGCTTCAACAATTTCAATTAAATCATATGGGACACGACATACACCATCCACTCAAAAATCAAAAGACACATATCTATCTTTTACGCACAGCTATTATGGAGACATACTTGATGCATACCATAAAAAGCCACACACCAACATGTTAAAACAATTCACTTGATTCCTATCCCAAAAATCCAGCAGTATGTATATCAATCACCAACGTGATAATAATAAACTTCAATTTTTTGTAGGATTCTTTCACAACTATAAATGTAGCAACCACATCTCATTGAATCCAAGTCCAATTTATCTTATATGTCCAACTAATAAATAAGATCCCAAAACTAAATAAAAGATACTTACCATATATCTTAACACTTTTTAATGTTTTATCATGATGCTCTTTTTACATTGCAAGCTTTTCTGGTTGTTGTTTTAATTACGAAGTCTCAAACTTTTTGATGAATGGATGAATAGAAGATGGACATTGATACTGCTTTTGCGAAGTTATGCTTATCTCCTCCGAAACCCTTATCCTTCCATTGTCGTCTTCTTGGTCCCTAAAGTTGTTCCGATTGGCCAAGTACGTCTCATTCCAATACTCTTCTTATCTTCTTCTGACTTTTGCCTAATGCATTATGCGTATGTATTATCTTCTGTGTGATGTAATGAACACTGAAAGGCATCGAAAGTTGTTTGTATTTTTCATCTGTGATTTGCTTTTTGTATTTCGTAATTTCTAGCAAGCATTCCAATACTCATCTTTTTCTCTCTTTTTCCCTATACATTATGTGTATGTAGTATCTTCTGTGTGATGTAATGAACATTGAAAGGCACTAAAAGATGTTTGTGTTTTCCATGTGTGACTTGCTTCTTGTTTTTAGTAATTTATAGCAAGCCAAGCTCAAGTTGTGGCAATGCACACTGACTTCAAAGTGGGTACCTACTATGGAGGCATGGGAGTTGACTTCTGGATGTAGCCATATGGGAGAAAGAGATAAAGACACATAAGGAATTTTTACCAACCTTCTTTTACTTGCATTTTCTTTCAATAATTGTAAATCCCTTTCATATGGCTCTTAAAAGCTTTCTGCTTCATACTTTGCAAAGGTTGGTACTTGAATTATGGAAAGAAAACATACGAAATGCAACACCAAACTAGTTCTGATGTTTTACCCTAGTAGTTACTTGTAATGACACCTCATATTTTGTTGGGTGGCATACGGTATAGATTTTCAAGCTATACTTTATAAGGTTTTGATGTTTGATGTACACATGTGGTTGACTTAGCAGTAATTGTGTTACTGTTGATTACTAGCTCTCACATGAAGTTTTAATTTAAGTACAACTATGCTATAAATCAATTCACTACTGAGAGTTTGTATCCCAACTATTTTCAAATTCCTACTCTGTATAGGCTTTCTACCCTAGGACTATACTACTATATAAACACCTATTAGGGTCCTTTGTCGTATGTATTTGTGTACTCTTCATTAGTCCTGGAGTTTATGAGAGAGAGAGAAAATACTTGTAAGTTTTCTTCTTGACATAGTGTATATTTTTTTTGTCTCTCTTCACCCTATAGGTTTTTCTCTCACCTGGGTTTCTTATGTTAAAATTCTTTATGTGCTTCTATTGTTTTTCCTTATTTACTTGATTGATTTAAAAAATCTTGATGTTAAAATTGATGATGAGGATTAAGCGATACCACTTGTTATTTCACTACCTTATTTGTATGAGCACTTTAAAGAAATCATGTTTTATGGTAACTGTGAAACTCTCTCTTTAGAAGAAGTTAAATATGTTTTGTTGTCTAAAGAAAAGTTTGATGCTTCCATTGAGAAGGAGGCTGAGGGTTAAATAGTTAGAGGTAGAACTTTTGAGAAAGGAGACAACAATAAGAACCATAAAAAGTCTATAACTAAATCTAAAGGTGATGCCATGTAAATATTTCAAGAAAATCGAACACAAGGTCTCGAACTGTTATAGATTGAAAAATAAACTTGAAAAAAGGTTAAAACGAGGGTATTGAATTTAATTATATCCCCGAGGTTGTTGTGGTTGATTCTATTTCAGGAAGTGATGTTCTTTTAATTGTTGAAGTGAACAACAATACAAAGATGAATGGATCCTAGATTGTGGTTGTACTTTTCATATGTGTCCTCAAAAGGATTGGTTTGTCATCTAGGAAACTGCTAAGGGTGTTGTCCTTATAGGTAATAATGCACAATGTGATGTGGTGGGAAAAGGAACAATCATTATTAAAATTTATGATGGTCTTGTTAAAACCGTCTCTAATGTTCGTCAAGTTCCTGATTTGAAACACAACCTTATTTCACTTAGTGCATGAGTCTCTTGGGTATAGGTACTCCCTTAAAGGTGGAGTCAAGAAGGTCTCCTGAGTTAATCTTGTAATCCTTAAAGGGAAAAGATATAGTGCTCTTTATGTGTTACAGGGCTTTATTTTTATTGATACTACTGATGTTGCCTCATCTAAGTCTCACCAAGATGCCACCAAGTTGTGGCATTACACTTAGTCCATATGTATGAGAAAGGTATGCAAATCTTATGCAAGAGGGGTCTATTGAGCCAGAGTTCAGGTAATATGGAGTGTTGTGAACATTATGTCTTTGGTAAACAAACTAAAGTGAGTTTCTCTTCCTTAAGGATTCATAGGACCAAAGGTACTCTAGATTATATTCATTCTGATCTATGGGGTCTGTCTCACATTGCTTCTTGAGGCGGTAGAAGGTATATGTTGACCATTATCAATGATTTCTCCCATAAGGTTTAGGTGTTTTTCCTAAAGAAGAAGAATGAAGTTCTTCCCACTTTTAAGGAGTTGGAAAACCCTGATTGAGAACCAAACAAGTAAGAAAATTAAGCAATTGAGAACTGACAATGGTATCGAGTTTTGTGAAGATGCTTTTGATAACCTATACAACAAGGAAGGCATCGTTAGAGACCACACTTTGGTTGGTGAACCTCAACAAAACAGAGTTTTTCTGAGCTTATGAACAGGGCTCTGTTGGAGAAAGTTTGATGCATACTTTCTCATGCTAAATTGGGATGTGAGTTTTGAGCTGAGGCGACTACTATTGTATACTATCTTATTAATTGTTCTTAATATCGTTCTCACGATGGATAATTCCTATAAGAAGTTTGGTTAGGTAACCTTGTTGATTATTTTAATCTTCATGCTTTTGAGTGTCTTGTTTATGTTCATGTTAATGAGGGCAAGTTAGAGCCCCGTTCTGTTAAATATGTTTTCTTAGGTTATAGGGAAGGGTTTAAAGGTTATAATATTTATTATCCTGACCCTAAATATCGTAAGATTTATCATAGCAGTGATGTAACCTTTTATGAAGATGCTATATTTTCCATTAGGCAAGATCATGTGTTGTATTCTCCTTATGCAGATGATCAGCCTAGTACAAAAGAGAAGGTAGAGTTCGTCATCCCTGCTACTCCCCCTAAGGATATAATCCCACTTACTTCTGAGTCTTAGGAAACTCATATTAATGCCATTATACAAGTTGATCCACCACTAGTGTAACCTGATTATGTGTTGGCATGAGATCTTTCTAGGAGATAAACCCAGTTGCTAGCGAGATTGCAGGACTATGATTTTGATCTTTTGCTTACGCTTTAGTTGCTGAATAGTAAGTTAACACTTATTTTGAGCCAAAGAATTATTCTAAGGATATTGCTATTGCAGATGCTGGGAATTGAATTGATGTTATACAGAAGGAAATTAAAAGTCTTCATAAGAACAAAACTTAGGAATTAGTGAAGCTTCCTAAGGGTAAGCATGCTATTAGTTGTAAGTGGATTTACAATCTTAAAGAAGGCATCCCTGATGTTGAAAGCTAGAGATATGAGGCTCGACTTATTATACATGGTTTTGGTCAATGTGAAGGAGTTGATTTTAATGAGGTATTCTCTTTTGTTATTCTTCATACTTTTATTCGTGTACTATTATCTCTTGTTACTCTTCATAACTTAGAGCTTGAGCAAATGGATGTGAAAACTGCATTCTTGCATGACAATCTTGAAGAAGAAAGTTACATCTATCAACTTCAGGGTTTTATGGTTTAAGGAAAAGAGGATCATGATGCCATTTGAAGAAATCTTTATATGGTCTCAAGCAATCTCCAAGATAGTGGTATAAGAGGTTTGACTCTTTTATGAAAGGCTACTTTAGAAGTAGCTATGATAATTGTGTGTATTTTCAAAAGTTCCCTGATGGTTCCTTCATCTATCTTTTACTTTATGATGATGACATGCTGATTGTAGTGCCTAGTAAGGCTCTTAATGATAGGTTGGAGGCCCAACTTAGCAGTGAACTTGATATATGAAAGACTTAGGTGCTGCTAAGAAGATTCTTAGGATGAAGATTATTTGGGATTGTCAAGTAGGTAAACTTATGCTCTCTTAAAAGAAATATATTCAAAATATGCTTCAAAATTTCAATTTAGCTCACTGTAAGCCTGTTACTACTCCATTAGTTGCAAATTTTAAATTATTTGTTAAACAATGCCCATCTACTAATGAAGCTAAGAAACGTATGGCTCGCATTTCGTACTCTAGTGTTGTTGGTAGCTTAATGTACACTATGGTATATACCCCACCAAACTTGGCCTATGCTATCAGTGTTGTATCTAGGTACATTCGTAATCCTAGTAAGGAGCACTGGGAAGGTGTGAAGTGGATCCTTTGCTACTTAAAGGGTTATAATGAGCTCGATTTGGTCTTTGATAAAGTTCGTTATGATTCCTGTGTAGTTGCTATCTTGATGCCGACTATGGAGGAGACTATGATCGAAAAAGGTTACTTTCATCCTATATTTTTACTCTTCGTGGTTCAACTATCAGTTGGTATTCTTCTCTACATTCCATTATGGCAGTATTGATCACTAAAGTGGAGTATATTGCTACTACTGAAGGAGTGAAATAAGCAATTTGGTTTTAAGTAGTGAAAGATCTTGGTTTACAGGAAGTTGTCCTTGTTATCTTCTGTAATAGTCAAAGTGTCATGCACCTCATGAGAAATAGTACGTATCACTTTAAGACTAACATATTGATGTTTAACACTACTTCATTCGAGATATTGTTCACGCAGGTAAAGTTATTGTTAAGAAGGTTCACACTGTTGAGAACCTTACTGATATATTGACCAAGCCACTACCTATTGGTTAGTTCAGGCATTACTTGGACTTAGTCAGTATTCTTGATACTTGAGCGCCTTTTGGGGCTTAAGACAAAGAGAGCTCATACTTTCAGTCTTATGTCAAGGTGGAGATTTGTTGGGATAATGACCAAAGCCTTCCAGATTTTTTCTCTCTCACACATGTGGTTAACTTGGCAGTAATTGTGTTGCTGTTGATTACTAGCCTCACATGAAGTTTTAATTTAAGTACGACTATATCATAAAATCAGTTAGCTACTGGGAGTCTGTATCCAAACTATTTTCAAATTCCTACTATATGTAGGTTTTCTACCTTAGGATTATACTATTATATAAACACCCATTAGGGTCCTTTGTTGTATGTATTTTTGTACTCGTCATTTGTCCTGGGTTTATGTGAGAGAGAAAAACTTGTAATTTTTCTTCTTAACATAGTGCATATTTTTAGGCTCTCTTCGCCCCTTAGATTTTTCTCCTGCAATTGATTTTCTTAGGTAAAAATTTCTTTGTGTGCTTCTACTGTTTTTCCTTATTTACTTGGTTAATTCCATTGCTTCCGCAACTACTAGCACAACACTTTTTATTTAGACAAATATTTGTTTTCGTTTGGGATGAATCTCTACATTATCTTCTGAGAATAAAACAGTCATATAAAAAATAAGTTTTTATAAGTTTGTCTACCTTGATCATTTGGTGATTCACACGTTGAATATTTTTGTAACACTTACAAATAGCTTAACATTTACATGGTGAGGAAATTCATAACCACCAAACACCTCGATTATGCCTCTGTTTTGCATTTTCATTTCGTTGTTTGTTTTTACAAGTTTTGTTATCTTGTTTGTTATTTCTTAGTGGGTTAGTCTAGTGGTGTCAAAGATGATGATTTGAGAATTTTGTCTTTTGATGCAGAATTAAAACTTGCATTATTTGGATTAACATGTGAAATGTAATTAAATCTAAAGACTTTGAATATTATAATTAGGATTAATTACATGAAATCTTTCTATAGTATTGCTACTCATTTTCTTCAGAGTTAGTTGACTTGATTTGAATTTTTTTTAGAGGATCGGAGATGGATTCAAGTTATGCTTCTAGTATGATTTGAATTTCTTTTAGAGGATGGGAGATGGATTCAAGTTATGCTTCTAGTGTTTGGTCAGGTAGAGGGATTAGTCAAATAGAAGCCTAGGCTGACATTGATTGGAAAAAGAACGATGGGAAAATGGTTGACATGGCTTAGTGTGGTAGACTTGCTTTGCATAATATGACAAATTTCTAGTCAACCATGTCGCGATACTGTATACATGTAAGTTGGTATCTTTATGAAATATGTGCAAATGAAATAAGGCACGTCTCCTCACTACACTTATAGTTACAATAGTTATAGCTTATCTTAATTTTAAAAAATTCCTTAGATATATCTATTAAAATATATGATGGTTAGTTATTGATATCCTAACATAAATTAACTCATATAGTCCAAAAGTTTATAAAATTAGCCCAAAAATGAAAGCTCGATAGATGTTTAGCTAAGGAATTAATGGACAATGAAAATTCAAAGATTTGGGAAGAAATATGTTGCATTTGTGTAAGTCCAAGACATAAAAGTTGAGAAAATGATAGAAGATAATTAATAAAAACATGGCTAAGTGAATTTCAAGTTAAGAAGTTGCTTGAGGCTAAATTATAAAATTTGAAAGTTAAAGAGACAATGGTAGGTGGTTAACTAAAATGTAAGAAGGTGGATAGTTATAACAAAAAATTGTTTAAAGATGAGAGGACTATTAATTCACAAACACCATAGGAATGGAGGAGACACTACAAATAAACCAACACAATCACAATACTATAAAATCAATCTTTAGAAAAAAAAAATAATCAACCTGTTTTAAAACACCTTATTATTTTCCAGCTTTTTTTTTATATTACATGCACCTTCATTATATTGAATTCTTTTCTATAATTTGTGGTTTCCTTTTACAAAAATTAATTACTTTCTCCACTTGAAATTTCATTTCAATGTATTTTAGCATTTTGATAGCTTAAAATTCTATTTTATAAGTTTCCTCAAGCCCATTTATATCATCAATAAGAATTCAAGCACAAATTTTAGGAGAATCACTTCCTGGCACGCTCAAATTTCATATTAACATCAAATAATTTGGTATGATTAATAGAAATACAATGCCAATAACATGAAATCGAAAATAAATTTCTTTGTCTTTAGTCCTGAAGGAAGAAGTCCTTATAACTATAGGAAATGAATGCTTTGTATCCTAGATGGTAGAAAATCTTAAGAAGGTAGGCTCGCCTTCAGCTAACTTTCCTACAGGCAAGAATCGAAAATCGCTATAATAAAACGACATTGTTTACATAAATAAAATTCCAAAGATAAAGTCTAATATGGCCTCAATGACTAATGCAATCAAAATATTAGAAAAGAAGGTTGACAAATTGCTTGATGCTCTAATATAAATTGTTGGACAGAATTCACCTCTTTTAGCAAAGCAAATCTCTAAAAGACTTAGGGGACATCATGCTTCTAATGCAATGGAAGTCAGAGAATATAGCCATCTACCAGCAACTTCTTTTGTAGCTGAAAGATACATCCCTCCGTACAAAAGTGAGGATATCCCTATAGTGCCTCCTCTCATTGATCTCGATAATGGCTGACAAGCAATCAGGCCCTAAGTTCTTGATAGATTGGGATTTGGTGAGGAGGCCTAAGGTAATGAACTATAATATAGTTTATGAAGTAGCATTGCATTTGTAAATTGCAATCCCATTATTCACTCTCCATAAATGAGGTTACAAGTTGATATGGAAGCTGTCAAAGAAGTAGTTCAAAAATTGTACAGGCCTGATTTAGGAAAGCTTGGCCATTCAGAATTCTACAAGCCTTACCTTAAACAAATTGATCAGGATGATCCTTATCCTTGTGGCTACATAATTGCCAAATTCAACTTATTTTCTAGTAAAGATGGTTAATCCACCATTAAACACATCACTATATTCACCATACAATGTGGAGAATTAGCCAATTATAAAAACTTTAAACTTAGACTATTCTTGGATTCATTAGCAGGAATTGCCTTTTCTTGGAACATTTTATTGCCCAATTATTTCATACTTAGTTTTTTTGGACTGAGCTTGTAGTTAGTATATTTAATTTGTCAAGGTTCTCTTAGAAAAATGGTGAGACTGTTGACATATTCATCACTCATTTCAAGAAAATGAGAAGTTGACACTAGATCGCACTTCCATAAATTGAATATGTGAATTTAACTCTAGGAGGGTTAGACATTGAATATGGAAGAAATTCCAAAGCATAAAATGTCACGAATTTCACAAATTGTTAGCACAAGTCTCTTAATATAAGAACTCCTTAGGGAAGAAGGTCACTATAAGAAGAATTCAATAGGCAATTATACTACTAAGACAAATTCTTACGATTTGACAATAGCTGAAATCAACATTCTTGGAAATCGAATTTGCCCCTCTTTAGTGCAAATCCTTAGAAGTTAAAAGAAAATGTAGGCTTTATCACCTCATATTCAATACACCTTTAGCACCGCTAAAATGGAAGAGATCTTCGATTATCTATTGCAAAAAAATTAATCACCTTACCCCTAGAGCGTAGAATTCACACAAAAGAGGGAATCAGAGGTAAAGATTATTGTAAATATCACTATACTTGGAGCCATACAACAAATTCATTTTGGGGATTTCATAAATGCTAACTTCTTTATTATTTAGCACCCTCAGGATGATACCATCTTTAGAAATTGGGGTAAGCGAATTCTTAGACTCTGACAAAATGTATAAATTTCAAGTGAAAATTACTAAGAAGAATTCACCCAAGTTTATAAGTAAAGATATGAAACTTAAATTCTGAGTTATCAGCAAAGAAAACCTAGATTTATAGTGCCACCATTCCGATATTAGCAGTAATTAAAATGCCTAAAGAATTTGATACTCATAGCTTAAACTCAGGAAAGATAGCTGACAAAGATCATAGCTACTATTGAAAAAAATAAGTCAAAATTGATAGAGGAGTCAGCTTCAAGAAAGTTAGCTCGTGTGAAACCCATTTTCTCTGAAGAAAGTACTATGGATCCCAAGAATAAAAAGGGAATCGTAGAAGTTGTCAGTGAAAGTCAAGACAAGAAGAAAGAGATTCATAGATTTTATAAGAAATCAGCTCGCTCTAAGAGCTAGGATGAAGATCCCAATGAATTAATCACATTTGAGGAAATGTCTATTCAATTTTTAGGTATTATTTCCTCCATAAAAAGTCCCAAATTCATTTGAAAAATATAGTGTAAAGAAGGTAGAAACCTCTCCTAAGAAAGGAGACTCCACAATGTTAGTACTGGCAACAGGACCAAGAATTCTAAAAAGGGTGCTATTAAAGAATGTAATTGAGGTTATGACACAACATATAAAACCTCAATATATTAAAGCATATATTAATGGAAAACAAACTTCAAGAGTTTTGTTTGACATAGTGTGACATTCCATGTTTGGGGCTAGACCCCAAAATGGTGAATTGAGAGTACAGTGAGAAATTAGAAGCGCATTTCATACTTATGCATTATAGTATATTCACACACATGTGAATATTTATTTTTGATATATTAAAATATTTGTACATGCATTCATTGACATTTTCTAGGTATAATTAATTGATTAACATGTGCATTGTGACTTATTTGCATTAAAATTTTATTTGCAGACTATTCGTATTATTTTAGAATTTTTGGAGAATTTTAGGAACTTTTCTAAAATTTTGGTATTTTGGATTTTGGACTAGGAAAAATAGATCAATGGTATTTTGACATGTAGCACTTTTATATGGATGAAAAATGGCCTATATGCAATGGGGCCATGTGTCATTGGGATATTAAAGTACGTAATCACGAGTTGTGCAAGGCAAAATTCTGTAGCTCCTTGTTTGTTTTTTGGTATTGCTTTGTTCTTCACCGAACCTTTATGTTCACTCTCACTGCTGGTGATTTTTCTAAAAACAAAGTAAGTGAAGTTTTAAGTTTTTGGGTTATGTGAATGAGGTTGATGATGTTTTCTGGTTTAGAAATGAATACAACATGTGTTGTGTATGAAGCAATTCGGTGATAGTGATGATAAGATGAGTTATATGAATATGTGAAATCGAGTTTATGCAGAAAGTGTTTATAGGATTGTGAGAATTGAGTCTAATGAGTCTCTGAGACATGGATAACTACAAAAATAAATAAATAAATAAATAGGTTCTGTGTTTTATTGGATTGGATGGAATTATGATAAGTGTAGAAAATGATGTAAACAAATGCAGAACATGATGAACAACCGTGTATAATTTCTGGTTCTGGTACTTGTAATTAATCTTGCATTTTGAGCTGTTTTCAAGTAAGATGAGCTGAAATGGAAGTAGAAGAGTTGGTTTAAGTGTCATATGTGTTAATTGAATAAGATGGAAGTGAGAAAATCTAGAAAAATGGAAGAAGAAGAAATCTGCGTTTTAGAGAGAGAAGAGAAGAGGAGTTGCACCCGAAGGGCAAAACCAAACCGTGTTGATTCTTTTAGCCACAACTTTGTCATCCAATCTTCAAATGACTTGGAACTTAAACCAATAGACTCTAGGACATTGTTCTTTCTCTCCATAAAAATTTAGAGCCATCTGAATTCGTTTAAGAAAGATTTGATTAATGGATTTAGGATATAAGTGAGGAAATGTGCTGGAATGTTATGAACTGGAGAATTTTCACTGAACATGCTTCGGTATTTTGATTATATCTTGATCTGTAGATTTGCATACATGGGTGGACCGTCAAGGATGATTATTCTACTGAGTTTGCAAAACTCAGCAAAATTGCACTATTGATAATTTCAGGTTTGAGAGTGAGACGACCTAGCTTCTAAGACTCCATATAAGCTTATTTTGTGCAACTTTGACGATTAGATATAGCTCAAAGGTCGATCAGTTGGGAATTGAAGACATAGTTTGTTAAAAACTTTTGTGCATTCCTCATATATGTAGCATACTGTATAGACTAAGCTGTTATGCTTATAGGACGATGTTGGATATATATATATATATATATAGATGATGTTGAACTTAAAGCTACAATGTATATTATGGGTATGTTATAAAATAAGGAAACTTTGGACCTTAGCAAATGTGTGATTCGTGATTTTAATTACAATTCCATGTGATAAAGTGAAGGTGATATAGGTAACATGCCAATTCTGTCGGGCATATGCACATGTGACAATCTGGTGCTCGTGCATGCATCGGGCGGGATTGGGGTGTTACATATAAGTTGGTAGTAAATATTATGTCGATTAAAATGATGATATCTTTAGGTAAAAATGATGCATATTTTAACCCAACTGAAGTATACATTGTCACCTTCAATGATGAAACTACTATAGCATGGGAAATTTTCCTTACAAATATTATAGAGAGAGGGAAGATTTCATTAACTACTTTCTTTATTGTTAACAACCATGCTAAATATCAAGTCTTATTAGGGCTAGATTGGATCCACTCTAATTATTGCATTATATCATACCTCTATCAACTTCTATTTTTATTGAAAAGAGATGAAGTATAATTCATTTAGGCCAATTCACATTCATTTTATACTAAAACCGATGCAATGGAGGCAAAATTCTATAGGGATCATATAAAGCCGGTATAAATTCATAAAGCATCTTGTTGTAAAGGAGGTAAAAAAAGATGAAAATAAAGGCAAACAAAATTTTAAAAACAACATCTATCGTGCCCTGTTCATAGATCGATGAAGTTTCCTATTATAATGGAACAAGATAAGTGAATTCTTAAAAAAGACATAGTAGTAACTGTAGTTATAGAGATCAAATATCGAAGAAAAAAATCTTAAAGAATTTTGAAGAAATAAGTAGATGTGATAACATAAAACTAGTTTTTAAGAAGAAGGGAACTATAAATATGTGACAATGGTGTCTAATAGTTGAAATCTAACCATGAAAAGTTTGATGATTATGGAAACCAGGATTAAGAATTATTAGATGAAGTGAATATTGGCAATTTAGAAGAATTCTAAGAAGTCTTTATTAACAAGAACTTATACCCAAAGGTAAAGCTATAACTAATACAATTCTTCAAAGAGATTAAAGACTATTTTGTTTGGGACTATACTGAAATGTCAGGATTGAGTAGATTATTGTTTAAACACAAACTTTCAATAAAACCATAATTATGTCCTCATCATTAACCGCCTATGCAGTGGTCCAAAGAAGTTAAGTTAAAGGTAGAAGAAGTTGAAAAATTGTATAAGGTTAGTTTTATTAGACCAATGATTGGCTAACATTATACATGTACTTAAGAAGAATGGGAAAAAAAATAAGAATTTGTGTGGACTTCAGAAATTTAAATGTAGCTACCCTTAAAGATGTATATATGATGTTGATTGTAGATTTTTTAATAGATATGATGGTTAGACATTCTTTATCCTCTTTCATGGATTATTTTTTAGGTTATAATTAAATTTTTATAGCCAAGAATGATATTTCTAGAATGACTTTTAGATGTATAGTGTCAATAGGGCAATTTGAGTGGTTGTAGTGCCTTTTGGTCTATATATATATATATAGGAAAAGTGGCATTCATGGCCCTTTGGTAATGATGTGAAGTAAAAAAAAGAGATCAAATCATATCTAAGATAAGTTGAATCCCCCAAATGTGTTTTTTAGAGTAAAAATAGGGAACTTCCTAGGTTTTTAAATCATAATAGAGGAATTGAATTTGATAAGAATAAAGCAAAAGACATGTTAGGCTAGGTGAACTACGTGGTAAGATTCATTGGTAATTTGGCAAAAAAAAGAAAAGAATTTTCAAACTTATTAAGGTTGATGAATTTTGAGGAATTCCATTAGGAGGAAAGGCATTAGGAAGTGTTTGATAGTATCAAGGAATACTTAACCAAACCTCTAGTGTTAATGCCCCCTAGAAAAGGAATTTTGTCAAAGTATATATTTATGTTACAGAAGAACCTATTAGATGTCGATTAGCCTAGAGTAATAAGGCTAAACATGAACAAGTTATTTGCCATCTGAGCAAAATTTTTTATGCCAAAAGAGAAGAATTATTTACCTTTCATTAAGTTATGATGTTTTTTTGGCTTGTAAAAAATTTAGGCATTAGCTATTGCAAAATAAAGTCTATGTGGTTTCGTAAGCTGACTTAATGAAATATATGATGAATAAGCCAATCCTTTTAGGAAATATTGGAAAATGACTTA
>JAOSBN010038724.1:0-15582 GCA_027563595.1 Erythroxylum suave
TAAATTTAATTTATCTCAATCAAATTGAAATAAATAAATTTAATTAAGAAACATTTTTCTTAATTACTTAAGAAAAATATTTTCTTAATTTTAAAGGGTCTAATAATCTAATTTTAATCTAATCCTTATTTTATAAACTACTTTTCTAATTAATTCCAATTTTAAAAACTATTTTTCAAAATTAATTAGGAATTACTATAATAACTAATCTTGATCATATTAGAAAAATAATTATCTTAATTTTGGAATTAAATTGATAATTTAATTTAATAATTTAACCCTTTGAAAAATTAAATTAAATTTGAAAGCATTCTTAACAAAATTAACCCTTTGAAAATAATTTTTCAAAATAAAAAAAATATAACAAGCTGGGAAGCGTCTGGCCCGTACAGTTCTAGAAGATGGTGGGTGTGTCAGAAACGTCTCCATTCTTATGTAAATCTTCACTCCCATGTTTACAACTGTTTCATCCTCCGTCACTGCACCATCCACCGTCAACCGAACTGAAGCCAACCATGGAATCACGATGCGCTTCGCCAGCAACGCCAACCATGGTGTCGCAAGTGGCACCGCAATAGGTGACACAAGCGATGACTCTTGTCGTCGCTTCGCGAGCGACACTGCCTTCTAGATGGGCAATAATCGGCCATCTTATTTCCAACATTCAAAACCCAAAATTAAATTACCATAACATACACCAAAACTGAAGTGAACAATGCAGATTTATACAACTAAAAACAAAACTATTTGGTCAAGTCACCTTAATTTTCAGGAGATACCAGAACAATTCTTGGTCTCGGTGGTTTTGTTGTTTATGGGTTTCTAATACCCAAAAGCTTATGAAGATTCAATTTTCAGAACAAAACCAATTACAAAAAGTAAGGACAAAGTGATGTGGTATAAAAATTTTCAGAAGACCATTTCCGAAATCAATACCCAAAAATCCAACCATGTATAAAAACAACTACACAAACATGTATAAACCTAGCCTAATTACACAAAGTAAGGACAAAGTGATGTGGTATAAAAATTTTCAGAAGGCCATTTCCGAAATCAATACCCAAAAATCCAACCATGTATAAAAACAACTACACAAACATGTATAAACCCAGCCTAATTCCAGAACAATTTTGGAATTTAAGGCTGAATGAAATTTCCTGATATACGTATAATACAAAATCAATACTGCTTTCATGGCAACCATAACCACAAAACCCAACTACCACACAAAAACCCAATACCACAAATTAAACAAAAAGAGTCAACGTCAATGAGCATCTCTATGCCGCACACATAATGCCACATCCACTTTTTCATTTTTTCAGAAATAAAGCGTGAAAGGATGCAAGCTTTATATCTAGAAGACGTAATCATTGTTTATTTCCAATTTTCTAATATTTTGGGTCTTCCGTTGAACTTTTCATATACAAAACACAAAACGCAAAACAATAATTGATTTCAGAAAAACAAAAACATATTCAGAAATCGAAACCGCAAGCAAAACCCAAAACTCAATTTCCAACCCAAATTTCTAGAATCCTTGCATATACATAAATCAGCCATAATAATGCACAAAATTCCCAAACCATATTCCAGAATTTCAAAACAATTATGTCGTTCGGGACTTTTAGGTTTCCAGGTTTCAATTTCCATACTTAAAGGTTAAATAAGAATCAAATAATTTTAATCAAATTACAAAATTAAAATTTGGCTCTGATGCCATTGTTGAAAAATTGGGTCGGGATCCAATCCCGACCGCAGTAGAATAATTACAAAACTTTTTCGCAACTTTTAATTTCTAGAAAACCAAGGTTGCTTTAATTCTATAAAATGCTTAACACAAATTGTAATAAAACAGAAACTTAATTCGTGCCTTATTTCGAAGTATGATCTTTGTCTTGTCGTGTTCCTCAAATCATTTTTGAAACCGATCCGTTTCAATCACCGTATCAAAATAAATTTCTAGCCTCTAACGGTATCATGCATGAACTTGGTTGTATATGCCAAGAGAGTATCATGTAGTGGAATTCTATCTAGGGTTTATTTGATTCAGTCACATTGTTTGAGTCTTACCTCAGCCTACAGACCTCCAAATTGTATGATTTTAGTTGCATATGAGACCTAAGACATAGAGCTAAAAATCTCTAGAAGGGACTCTGACCTAATTCTGGCTCTATGATGTTGAACATTGAGATCTAAAAAGGTGACTTGATGTTGCCCCTATTTTGGAGTAGCTTGTGATAGTTTGCTTATATCTCATGATATAGAAGTCCAAATGGTTTGATTGTTAGTTTTATAGAAACTATAGACATAGAGGATAAAATGTCTAGAAGACCTCAAAACCCATCTCTGACTTTTTCTATATGCATTAAGGAACAAGTAGTGGTATGAATGGAGAGAGTGTCTGTCATGACGGTGACATTATTTTTGTTTATGATATTTTATTGAATCTTATCTAAATCTTTTTGAACGTGAATGAAACCTTTCAAACACCTAAAAATAAATGAAATAGGACTTACCATGTGTGAATTGGGTGATTGAACATTGGAATTTAAGATTGAGCATAATGCATTACAAAGAAAACTTACTTGTACATAAATGATTGGTATGCATATTTATTGTCCATATATGTATAGTATGATTATAAAAGTGTAATTTTGACACCCTCCTAATGGTGGTAAGTTATGACTAGCATGTATGAACACATATATAGATTTTATGACTTGAAATGTATATCATATGATTTGTTAATATATGAATTGTAAAATTTGGAAATGGTTCAAAGAAATGTTATATTGCCTGCTCTATTGTCTTGGTTGTGGATAAATAGGCATGTGTGTAGGGTTATAGTACAGTTGCTACAATTTGACATCACCTCTATCCACAGCTTGATACCTTCAGTTATCAACAATTTGATACCTTTGAGTATCCACAGTTTAATATCTTCAGATATCCACAACACTCGTTATCCACACCCGTAGAAAATGTGCAGACCTTACACAAAAAGTAAAGTAAAGAGATATAAATAGGAAATATAGTATGCCAACATAAATAATCAGTATATGAATAAGAATTTGCATTTGTATTTATAATTTGTATCATTGAGTGTTGCATATCAATGTTTGAGTTTTAAAGGTGAATTTATAGTATATGAAAAAAATATTTAAGCATGTTTGCATTATTTATTTGATTAATTATACAATCATTATTTATATTTATGTGATGTTCATTAATGCATATGCTTGCTGGACGATTGATGTGAGTGGTCATCAAAACTAAGTGCTTCCCCACTAAGCTTTCAAGTTTAGAACGGGTATTAATTCAAGTAGATCAAAGTCATAGGAGTTAGGTACAGGGAATATCTACAAAGACCAAGGCCAACAGATAGAAGAAAAGGTACTTATGGATGATGTTGTTAGTTAAAGATGATTATACATGTAATCGTTAAAAGAAATTATATGTTTTCTTTTGGATTACCTTGTATATATATAAAAAATTTACTACTATTAAATGACAATGTTAGGTATCGGGGTTTTTTAATATGTATTTGTATATCATTGAACCGAAATGCATGTCATGAATGTATGTATAGGAAATTGGTTGTTTTATGTTATGGATGGTTGTAGGTTCCGTATAGGGGATGTTACATAACCATCTGTGAAGTGGACTTTTAGAAACAAACATAGTAAGGGATTTCCTCAATAATGTCTCACAGAGATATAAGGTATCTTCTAATGCTGAAATAGATACCTTATTTAAGGAATTGTACTCTATGAGATATATAAAAGCAAGAGGAGTAAAGGAGTGCATTATTAGAGTGGTCCAGCTTCATACTAAGTTTAAGGCCTTAAATATTTATTTTCCTAATGCTTGAATAGTTCATCAAGCTCACTTCCATCAGAGTTTGGTATTCTAGTTACTACATACAATCCTTAGGATAAAGCTTGGAATATAAATGTACTAATCACCCCTTGTGTTGATGAAGAAGAGAAGCTGAAGAATACAACTTATACAACCTTAATAGCAACCGAGTGGAAGGCAAAGGTAAAGCCCTATAAATTTAAAGGTAAGAAACGTAAATTTCCTCCACATGTGAACGTTGGTTAATCTAGTGTTGCTAGAGGTCTTGGGGATATTGTAAAGAGTATGAGGTGTTTCTTTTGTAAGAAGAAGGGACACAGAAAGCTAGAATGCTAGAATTATAAAACCTAGACAATATGCTCAAAGCTACTAGGTAACTCCTTGGCTTATATGGTACACGAGTCTAATCTTGCTATAGCCACATCAAGTTTTTGGTGGCTAGATAATGGAGCCAATAATCATGTTGCTTCCATGATACGGGAATTCATATATAAGATAAAGTTGAATACAAAGGAGGAAAAACTTATGGTGGGTAATAACTAAGAATTTAATGTAACTTTAAAAGGGATGTTTATTTGAACCTTAATAAAGGCTTCAAGGTTGTATTAAATGACACATTTTACATACCGTATTTTAGATAAAATTTGATCTTTCTATTTATTTGAGATAAAGAAGGTTATAGGTTTGTCACTAAAACTTTGTTTGTAAAGTTATATTTCAATACAAAACATATCGGTACCACCTTATTATATGGTTTATATCGAATGTGTCTTGCCCCTAATGAAATGTATGCTTCTTCATATATTGTCTAACAAGTTACTGAAAGATAGCCATGATAAAGGATAAAACATACATGTTATGTCATAAAAGGTTGGGTCACATTTCTAGAGATAGAGTTGAGAGATTAGTTAGGGATAATATTCCCTTTACTTTGGATTTTGATGATCTGGAACTATATGTTGACTGTTGAAGAGGTAAGTTGACCAAAATAAAGAAAGTGTTAAAGGGGTAAGTTTAACATTTGGAGAAGGGGTAGGTCTATTCAATGGATCCTTATTTACCATTAAGTCTTTAAGAAACAAATCCTCAAAGAACTCAACATTCTTAAATTCTACAATCACATTAGAGTCAACTTCTAGTCACCGATAAGCTTTAGAATTTTCTGCATAGCCAACAATCATACTTTTAAATGCTCTTGGTCCCAACTTTGTTGTTTGGTTTTTAGGGATTATATAGTAGCTACACAGCCCCAAACTTTCAAATATGACAAGTTTGGCCTCCTTCCTTTCCATAATTCATATGGAGACACTTTAGTTTTTAAAGATGGAATTCGATTATGCAAATGACATGCAGCTAACAAAGCCTCACTCCAGAAAGTTTTTGGCAAACCCAAACTCAAGCGCATAGAATTAACTATGTCTTGTAGAGTTCCATTTTTCCTTTTAGCTAAACCATTTTGCTGGGGAGTATATGGTACGCTAGTTTAGTGTATAATACCATTTTGTTAAAATTTTGAGAACTCATTAGAGAAGTATTCTCCTCCTCTATCACTTGTCAAAATTTTAATCTTTTTACTTAATTAATTTTCAACAAAAAACTTGTATGTCTTAAACATATTAAATGCTTCATCCTTAGCTTTCAGCAAGTAAACATACATAAATCTAAAGCAATCATTAATGGAAGTAATGAAGTATTTGTTACCACCTCTTGTTAAAAACTATTAAATTCACATATATCTAAATGCACTAAATTAAGCAATTTTGTATGTCTTTCAACTTTAGGAAAAGAAAGTTTGGTTATCTTTACTTGTATGCATGTTTCACATTTCTCATTCACTTGGCCATTATAAGAGATTAGTCCTTTGTAGACATATAATGAATCACTTTATGACTAATATATCCTAATCTACCATGCCATAAAGAATAAGAAGCATAAACCAAATAAAGAGGAACATCATTCACTTTATTAAGAATAAGCTTAAACACGCCATTACAAGTATATCATTTTCCTACAAAAATACCATTCTTCAAAAAGATTATATTGTTTGATTCAAGTATAGCCTTCAATTCCTTTTTGTTTAGGATATCTGCAAAAATAAGGTTCTTGCTCACATTCGAAACATTAAGCACACTAGTGAGCACTAACTTTTTGCTGAAAATGAATAGTAAATGCACATCTCCCTTTCCGTACACCTTGGCTTTCACACCATCAGCCACGACCACTTCATGTCCTTAAAGAACTTCATAGTTTTTGAATTGGTCCCTGTTATGGCACACGTGAATTGCTGCACTGGAATCATACCACCAATCCTGAGAAGGAATTAATGTTACCATGTGAGGTTCTATCACAGTATTAAGAGTCAAGGTTGCCACAATTTCTGCTCATTCATCAACAAGGTTAGCACTAAGAACATTGTTTCCTTTTTGCTTCTTTTTAGATCTATAGTCAACCTTATAGTTCCCTTTCTTTCCATAATTTGAGCAAACCTGATTTTTTTTCTTGTCTTTAGCATTAGGATTTTCAGGTTTCTTCCTTTTAGAATTGTTAGATTTCTTCTCATCCACAAAATTCACCTTTAGATCTCCTTCCACTTTTTTTCGTTGAAGAATTCTTTCACCTTCTTCAATTTGAAGATGCTTCAAAACACTACCAATAGTTAAAATTTCAGAAGTGTGCAACAACTTCTTTTGATAATCATTCCAAGAAGAAGACAACTTAGCAATAATTGACCCTACTTGTAATGATTATGAAATTTCAAAACCCAGGTCTTTAAGTTTTGAAACAATCAATTGTAAATTGTGGATTTGATCTATAAGTGAGGAACCATCAATAAATTTAAACTCAAAACATCTTTTAATAAGAAACTTATATGCGCCTTGCTTTGGAGATGCATATTCACATTCAAGCGATGCCACACCAAATCTCCTCTAGACTCGTCATAGTGATAAAGAGATCATAAATGATTTCTAAGAGGGTGTTGAGAATGTGACTTGTGCAAAGCAATTCATCTTCTTGGCGCTTGTCTCATTCATCCTTCCTTGTGTCTACTTCACCCTCCTTTTGAAAAGGAATTGTAGGAAGAGTGGGATCAAGTACATATGCAATTTTCAAAGTGGTGAGGAAGAACATCATTTTATCCTTCCAACGATTAAAGTTGGTGCTAATTCCACAAGGCGATCTAACTTTAAAAAGTCTTAGTTCATCACTTCGAGAGCAGATTTTTTAATGGACTCCATAATAGCAACAAAATAACACTTTAAGATTGTAATAGAATAGGGGTTAAAAGTCTATAAAACAAAGGATGAACAATGAAGTAAATGGTGTTCTAGAGAATTGAGAG
This sequence comes from Erythroxylum suave, assembly GCA_027563595.1. Classification (NCBI taxonomy): domain Eukaryota; kingdom Viridiplantae; phylum Streptophyta; class Magnoliopsida; order Malpighiales; family Erythroxylaceae; genus Erythroxylum; species Erythroxylum suave. The sequence goes on from JAOSBN010038724.1 coordinate 7,202, forward strand.
AACTTCAGATCAAAACACAAAGTTTAAACTATTCTAGGCAGGTTGGACACTTTCCTTAAAGTGTTATTTTCCCCCACTATATTTAAAAAATAGGTTATAGACAAATCACTTCGACTATACAAAGAACACAAGAAAATCCATATTGGGCCCCGAATTTTTTATTTATTTTATTAAGCATGATTTGAATAAATTTTATGGTCTTCCTAGATGAATCATTTTTATTTGGAGTTTAATTATTACGTCAAGTTTGGGAGGATTTATTTCATGGACTGATGGAATTAAAGTATTAATGTTGTAAAGTGATGTAAGGGCATTTTTGGAAGACCACTTAAGTTTAAATAGACATTAGGTATAAATGGAACGACAAATTGGGAATTTAACACTCATTAAAGGTATAAAAAGGGAAGAAGTAATTATTGTCTTGCATGTTAGAGAAGCAAAACTGTGAGTGAAAGAAGAGAAAGAGAGAAATGGAGAAAAGAAGAAGAAGAAGCTAGGGATTTTGGAGATTCTTGAAGAGCTTGAAGATTTTGAGGCTAAAACAAGTAAATATGAGTATTAACCCTTCTTGATTGTTAGATGAAGCATATTTAGGGTTGGTTAAAAGTGAAAATAGAGTGAATATGTGTAGGAAGTTGTGATGAATGGTTTATGTGAATGTTTTAGTGTTTGGTTAATGATCAAAAGCAGATTATGAATAGTTATGAATGATATTGGGTTGGAATGAGGTTGGAAATGAAGTAGAAAAGATGGGTTAGTGTTAAGATGGGTTATATGTGAAAGGTGGGAAGTAAGAAGATGAAAAATGTCCCAAAACACATTCTCAGAATGGGTTTTTGGATATTTCACCACGGCGAACTTCTGGGCTTCATCGCGGCATCGCAAAACATGTTCTCAGAGTAGGCTTCTGGATAATTTTTCCGCGGAAAACTTCAAGATTTTGCCGCGGCGAACTCAACTTTTCAACACAGAACATGCTTTGGTATTTTAGGCATAACTTTTGGTGTAGCTATCTAAACGAGATTATTTTTAATTTGGTGTAAACTAGAGACATAGGGATACAACTTATATGATGAAATGGAGTTCTAATTCAGTCTCTAAGGATTTCAATAGCTGGATGGAAGTTGAACATAAAATGATGTTTTAGTATAAGAGCAGCCTGAAGATTTTTAGGGAATAATTTTTAGAGTACTGAACCAAATTGAATGTTTTTAGTGTCATTAGAAACTTAAGAAAATGGGGAATATTTTTCTAGAAGAAAGTGTTATCAAATTTTTTCATTTAGTTGATCAAAATAATCATGGGAAAATTGATCCGAAGGTTTGGATTTATGGAAGGGTTTTGGTTCATGAAGCTTAGGAAATGCATGAGTTTAAGTACTCAAAAGTCATTTTAGTGAATGTAATTTTCTTAGGGTTCTCAAATTAGAATTACTATTGAAATTTTGGATTTTTTTATTGTTAAAGGAAATCAAGAAGGTGATCAAGAGAGGCAAGAGAAGCAAGAGGAAGGACATCCTTAAGCCACTTTTATAAGCGAGGATTTCAAGGTGGATTTCACTTTTATAATTAAGCAATAAGCCCCTAATGTTTTCTTCCAAACCAAGAAAGTTTAAAATATTTTCAATTGTGTTATAAATGTGCCATTAAGGCTACTTGAATGCTTTGATAATGTGCCACTTGCTTGTATATGAATTGTGTTATTAGTTTATCAAATGAATCATGAAAATGATTTTGAAAGGATATTGATTTTTGAAACGATATTATAGCTATGAAATCAAGTTTTGGAAAAATGCCATTGAGGCAATATGTTTACAAGTTATGAAATGCATGATCATCTGAGTTTGTGGTGGTCCCCTAAGTTCAGTCAAGTGCATTTTGACAAAAGGCTTCTCCCTCCTACCCGCTAGTGGCATGGAGCTCTTTCATGGACTCCCATAAGTTCATGGCTACGCAAGACCATTAAATGGAATTACGATAGTACGTTCTGTTCACAGCTACATAGGAACCTTATGGGAAATGTATAGTACGTTTTGTTTTGGATCCACCCAAACCAGTTTGATGTGCTTATGTGTTGATAAGTTTATTGAATGCATCATTTGAATCGCTTATAAAGTGTTTGATGATTTGGGAACTGAGAAATATATGCTTATGATTAAATGTAAATTATTTCAATGGTTTTTCTTGTTACTGGTTATAAAATTGTTACCCACGAGCTTTAAGCTCACCTCCTCCCAATTTTGTCCCATCTTCAGGTGAGGAGCAAGAGATCGAGTAGTCAAGGGTTACGACATCACTTTGAATTTGGATACTTTTGAATTTTGAGTTAGGTTTTGTGGGTTTAAGTGTTTAGCTGCATCTCAAGCATCTTTTTTAATTTTGGATTATGAAGCAAATGTTGTATTATGGCTTGAAATGTCGTTAAAGCCTTGTAAAACTCTTACTTTTGACATTAATGAAATTTATGTTGGTTTTGTCTATGATTTTTCATGCTTTCGCAAAGTATTCGATTATGGAAATGAGATTAAGATTTTGAGAAACTGTTTGTGGTTATGCTCTTACCCATTTTGTTTTTGGGTTAAATTGATGAATTTGGCTGAGAGATTTTAAATTTGCATTTTAGTAAGATAAGTAGTTTGGGTTATGGGTTCTGTCACAGGGGTTTTCATCGCAGCATAATTTACTCGAAGGAAATTTTGCTTTCCTCATGGTGACTTTGACGCGGTGAAGTTATGCACGTCGCTATGGCGTAACACCCAAAGGACTTCTGCCTTTCTTGTGGCAACTTTGCCGCAGTGAAGTTATACTTATCTCCGTGGCGAAATTGACCCCAAGGGTCAGTGAGGGTTACTCACATATGTTCGCCGTGGCGAAGCCAACCTTTGCTTCCGTTGGAATTTTCTTCCAAATTTTCAAATTCTTAGCCTTCTCCATGCTCAGGCTTCACGATCCCAAGTCTGATGTTAGGCTCCAAAAAGGGATCCAACATGTTATGGTATCAGAGCAACTAGGTTTAGGTCCAAGTTCGCGAATAGGTTTAGGAGTATCCTAGGCATGAAATGGGTAGTTTAGGACATGAAACGAACATGCATAGTTTCAAATGAACAGCTTGCATTGTTTTGAATTGTGTCACATGAATTGAAATTGTTTTTCATGATTTGAAATTGTTTTATACGATTTGAACCATTTTTCATACTTTGAAATTGTTTTGCATGAACTAAAGGTTTTCAATGGTTTTAGATTCAAGGAGTGATTATGCCACCTTGAAAGAGAACTTGAGGAGCTATGACTCGATCTTGCTCTCCCCAAGGGAGCACGGATGAATCCTACGTTCCACAAGATGTGGGAACACACTTTGCTCCTGATTCTGAGACACCTAGTGTGCAGCATGAAGTGCCACCGCCTCCTCCTCCTATGCCTACCATAGATCAGCAATTCTTTCAAGCCTTCGCTCAGGCTTTCTCATATGCCATGGGCCAAGGGTCACAAGTTCCGATGCAAGCTCTAGTAGATAGGAGTGAACAGTATGACAAGTTTCGCAAGTATGGAGTTGTAGACTTTAATGGTACTATAAATCTGGAAGAGGAAGAAGCATGGCTAAAGAGGACTGAGAGAGTACTGCTTCAGATAAAGTGCTCTGATGAAGAGAACTGGATTATGCAGATAGCTTGCTGTAAGGGGATGCACTTTATTAGTGGGAATTAGTACCCCACAGTCAAGTTATGCCTCTGGTGTTGTCATGGAGTGATTTTGTGGAAGTGTTCAAGAAGAAGTATCTCTCCAGGGTTTATGTACAAGAGAAGGCCAGGGAATTTCTGAATCTCACACAGTAGGACATGAGTGTGAGTGAGTATGAGCTTAAGTTCACTGAGCTTTCCTGATATGCGACTAACATCATGGCGAATGAGGAAGATAAATGTCATAAGTTTGAGGGAGGTCTCCATTTGGGGATCAAGGAGAAAGTATTGATCCACAATTTCTATGACTACCAGCAGTTGGTAGATGCCTCACTCCAAGCTGAGAAGCTGGAGAATATCAAGTATGAAGTAAGTAGGAAGAGGAAAAACCTAAGAGGGGTGTGAAGAGCTCCCGGACACAGAGTGAGGCCAGGAGTAGTGCCTCTGTTAAGAACAAGCAAGTAAGGGCAATGTCAGTACAAGCCTAAACAGCAGGAGGCAATAGCAGGGTCGAAAGGAGCAGGAACATGAACCCCCAATGTTAACGTTGTGGGAAGCTACACAGGGTAGAATGCTTCAAGTTACTAGGGGCATGCTTTCGACGTGGAGAGAAGGGACACATGATCTGGGATTGTCCCTAAGTAACAAGGAATAAGGGGTCGCAGTTATAAGCCCCAAGGAGAGCTGAGACAGTGGGAACCAGATCGGTCTTTGAGGTGGGCAGTTCTGGAGCTGCAAGGAAGGCTATTCCTCCGGGAAGGCCAAGGGGTCAGGCACAGGCAAGGGTGTTTGTCATGACAAGGGACAAAGCTGCAGCCACACCTGAAGTTGTCACGGGTATGGCTTAGTTAGTTAATTCTGAAGTATATGTCTTGATTGATTCTAGCTCCACGCATTCATTTATTTCTGCAAGTATGATTTTGCATGGTGTGAATTCAGTGGCTTTGAATAGTCTTTTGCATGTTAATACACCTCTAGGGAGGAATGTGATAATCAGTCAAGTGTATAAGGGTTGTGAACTCTTCAGTGATGGTGCTAGACTAGTAGTGGACTTACTACCTCTAAACCTAAAAGGCTTAGATGTTATACTTGGAATGGATGTTATGGAGAAGTATCAGGCGAAGTTAGATTGTGGCCTTAAGGAGGTGGAATTTAATCTAGGCAATGGAAAGAGGGTGAATTTCAGACGAGACAGGGGAGCACCTTCATCGAGAATTGTTTCAGCTCTATTAACTGACAAGATGATGAGAAAAGGGTGTAAATCCTTCTTGGTACATATTGTGGACGTTGATGTGAATGAAGGGGGGCTAGAGGATTTCCCGGTTGCAAGGGAATTTCTTAATGTGTTCCCTAAGGACTTACCGGGTTTGCCACCGGTGAGGGAAATTGAGTTTGCCATCAACTTGATTCCTGAAACCGTCCCCATTTCTATACCACCTTATAGAATAGCTCCCGCTGAATTGAAGGAGCTTAAGGAAAAATTGGAGGAACTGTTAGAGAAGGGGTATATAAGACCAAGTTTGTCACCTTGGGGAGCACCAGTTTTGTTTGTTAAGAAGAAGGATGAAACATGGAGGATGTGTATTGATTACCGGAGACTCAACAAGGTGACCATTAAAAATAAGTACCCTCTGCCCCGAATAGGCGATTTGTTTGACCAGCTACTGGGAGCAAAGGTATTTTCAAAGATTGATCTTAGTTCAGGTTGTCATCAGCTCAGAATCAGGGAGTCTGATGTAAACAAGACAACATTCAGGACACGGTATAGACATTACGAGTTTTTAGTCATGCCTTTTGGACTGATCAATGCTCCAGCTCGTTTTATGGATCTCATGAATGGGGTTTACAAGGAGTATTTGGATCAGTTTGTCATAGTGTTTATCGATGACATTCTGGTTTACTCCAAGAGTGAAGAGGAACATGAGGACCATCTCATAATAGTATTGCAAACACTGAGGGATAAGGAGCTTTATGCTAAGTTCAGCAAGTGTGAGTTTTGGCTTCATGAGGTAGTATTCCTTGGACATGTACTTTCGAAGGATGGGGTACATGTTGATCCGAGGAAGGTTGAAGCTGTGGTGAATTGGCATGCACCAAATACAGTGACAGAAGTGAGGAGTTTTCTGGGTCTGACAGGATATTATAGGAGATTCGTTGAAGGTTTTTCTATGATAGCTACACCGATGACCAAGTTATTGAGGAAGAATCATAAATTTATCTGGAGTGAGGAATGTCAGAAAAGCTTTGAGGAGCTTAAGAGCAGATTAACAAGTGCTCCAGTTTTTATTTTGCCCACTAGAGATGAGGGTTATACAGTGTCTAGTGATGCTTCTAGAAAGCATTTGGGTTGTGTGTTAATGCAGGGAGACAGGGTGATAGCTTATGCTGCACGGCAACTGAAGCCATATGAGTTGAATTATCCAAACCATGATTTGGAATTAGCAACAATGATTTTTGCCTTGAAGATTTGGAGACATTATCTGTATGGAGTTCAGACGAAGATTTTTACAGATCACAAAAGTCTCAAGTATCTATTGAGTCAGAAAGAACTGAATTTGAGACAGAGAAGATGGTTAGAGCTAATTAAGGATTATGATTTGTTGATTGAGTATCATCCAAGAAGGGCAAATGTGGTGGCTGATGCCTTGAGTAGGAAATCATCAATAGCCTATCTCTAGACAATTTATCTAAATTTATTGGAAGAGCTGGTTAAGTTTAGAATAAGTTTGGAACAGTAGGAACCTGAGTGTATTGTTGCTATTTTTAGAGAGAGATCAATACTCAGGGAGAATGTCGGACCCCATTTTCGGAGCCCAGCTATCAATTTGGATACCCAACATTTTACACCAACACTTACATTCAAAACTAGCCCCAACCCTTAACTCCTTCTTGGTATCATCTGGGTTTGCCTATCGTCTGTGGTTGCCCAATTGTCTAGGTTTGCCTATCATTTGTGGTTGGCCCATCGTCTGCGTTTAGGCTATCATCTGCCTTCCTTGTGTCTACCTTCCTTACGTCTGCCTTCCTTGCGTCTATTTTCTGACATCATCACAGACGATTCCTTACGTCTGTGTTTTCCTTGCGTCTGTGTTTTCCTTGTGTTTATTTTCTGACGTCATCACAAATGATTCCTTGCGTCTGTTTTATGACGTCATCACTGACGATTCCATGCGTCTGTGTTTTCCTTGTGTCTGTTTTCTGAAGTCATCACAGAAGATTCCGTGCGTCTTTGTTTTCCTTTGCGTCTATATCCTAACGTCATCACAGACGATTCCTTGCATCTTTGTTTTCTTTTGCATTTATGTTTCCTTAGGTCTGTTTGTTAGCGTCATCACATATGATTCCTTGCGTCTATGTTTTCCTTTGCGTCTGTTTTCTGATGTCATCACAGACGATTTCTTGCATTCATAACACAATCTCTCCACCTATGGGAGCTTACAAAATGAATTATCTCTTTATGTCAATCCAATTTCTAAGTACTTTTTGGATCTCGCCCCAATGATTTATCACATGTAATCCTTCCAATTTTAACATGTTGTTCTAATATTAACAACCATTGGCAATCTCAACAAATAAGAATATGCGCATACATATTTCATTAACCCAACCTTTAAAATATCAAAATCATACATAGAGGGGAACTCAATTTCACATTTTCATTTCTGAACAAAGTGAGAGTTTGAATTAGCTTCACTTACATATCAATTTACACATCAATTTAATACAAATTACAAAAGGATGCTCATGTTTGACATGCCTATAAAGCTATCCAAAAATGGTCCCTAGCTAGTACCAAAGTTTCTAACTATCGTGGAGTTTTCGATGCCTTGCAAGGATCAACTGTTGTCATGTTCCGCACTTGAGGAGGGAAGATAATGGGTTAAGCTACACGACTCAGTGGTTAATATATTTGTAGCCATTAGTAATTAGCACAAATTCAAGCATATATAAGTATAGATACTAAGCAATTTAAATATTCTCAATTCTACTTTAGCAATTTAAACATTGACCAATAAAGTTTAAGCACTCATTTAAGCAGGTTAATGCATAACACATAACATCCAAATGCATCATACTTGACAATTTAAGATGCAATGCACAAACGAATGGCTCGAGGGTTCCATGGAATCATAATGGAGAAACCAAAGTTTACACCATGAACAAAATGAGTCCTTTTCCGGAGCTGATATGCCATAAGCGGGCAGCCGAGAGAAGGCTCTTGTCAACGTGCACGTGACAAACAGAATGGTTCCACTCTCGCCCAAACAAAAGCACATATTCATTTGATCATATGCTCAAACTTTCACACTTGTCTATCTTTTCATTCAAACAAAGTGCCATGACATGTGTTCAATGGTATAACTTAATCAAAATGCATTTTCAACAATCACATAATACACAATCAAGCAAGTTGTACATACATACATATAGGCAAGAATTTGCCCAATCACACAATAGCTATAAATAAATTACCCACCTTATAACTCTTTAAAATCCAAACTCAATTTGGCCCTTCCTTTTTGCTTGTGAATAGGTCGGTCTTGATTTCCTAACACAATCAAAATTCTCATTCAATTCTAATTCATATGGAAATCCCCCAAATTTCCATAATCACAACATAATGAAACTAACACAAATCAAGCTCCAACCTAACCTACCCATACTCCATCTAGGTTAGAAAACCCAAAACCTAGCTTAGAAACCC
>JAOSBN010038745.1:0-15582 GCA_027563595.1 Erythroxylum suave
TTTTTTTTTTGCATTCTTCCCATTTCAAAATCTCTTAGCCACTGAAAGTACCAAAGAATATATATGAACCTCTCTAATTTTCTCATTTATTAATTCTAATCTTCTGAGAAAAGTTTGGGGTCCAACACTTCATGTTACAGCCTTATGTCCCTCAGTCTCAATTTTCCTTGAAGCTTGCATCTGACTCGTCTCTTGTCTTGGATTCTAAAGGCACTCTCTTACCATGTATCCCTTCTCTCCACAGTTGAAACATGCTCCTTTCAATCGATAGCACTCCCCTCTATGAAACCTTCCACAGTGCTCACACTTGAGAATGGGTAGCTTATCCCCATCTCCCCTCCTACTGCCTCCAACCGTTGAGGCTTGATGTGAGACAGTTTTCATCTGTGTAGACCTGCTAGCTCCAGTGCTCCTCCCCTCAGACTGTGCAGGGAAAGTCCTGGCACTCCTCTTTGACATAAGAGTACCGCCTCCCCTCTTGAACTGTTCTCTCCCCTTTCTCTTTTTGTTCACAGCACTCTTTATATTCTCTATGTTTTCAACCCTCAGTGCCGCTTCAACCAATTATTGAAAATCATAGAAATTCTGCACCACCACTTTTTCTCTGATGGCTAGATGCAATCCTCCCTCAAACCGACGATATTTAGCTGCCTCAGTCATAATCATCTCAGTTGCATACCATGACAATTGTGTAAACCGACGCTCATACTCGCTCACTGTCATCTCCCTCTGGGAGTGACTCAAAAACTCCTCCTGCTTCTGCTGAATGTACACCTCAAACAGATACTTCTTCTTAAAAGCAGCCAAGAAATCCTTCCATGCCAACACTGGAGGTCTCATCTGGCTCCCTGTCACACTTTCCCACCAGTGCAAAGCATCCCCCTGAAGCAAACTGGCAACATACACAACCTTCTCATCATCCTCACACTCCATCTAATCCAGTATCCTATCGGTCTTTCTCAACCAGCTCTTAGCTTCCTCGAGATCAGTGGTCCCATAGAAGTCCACTGCTCCATACTTCCTCAATTTTTTGAATTGTTTCCCCTTCTTAACTGGGGCCAAAATAGAAGATTGGGGCATATGTCCCATAGCTTGGACAAATGCCTGGGTGAAACCTTGGACATCTTTAGATCTAACGGAGGCATCTGCTCTGGTAGAATAGGTGACTCCCAGGTTGGGGACTAAGAGGGCTCATTAGTGTGCAATACAAAAGCCTCAGCATTTCTTGTGGCTATAGTTTCATTGGTACTCTCCTCTTTTGGTGGAGAGTCAGGTGCAACGGATCCTTGCAGAACTCCTCATGTCCTTCTACAAGGTGGCATTCTACTCCTTCAATAAAAAAACTAACGATTAGGTTACATTTTATTTCAATCCTATTTCTTATATGTATGCATGTCATTTAATGCAATCAAATCAATTTAACAATGCAAATAATTAATCACCAAACATAACACTTTGTACTACTATGCATTCTATACATAGGAAAAAGACTAAGCTCTGATACCACAAAATATTGGACCCCATTTTCAGAGCCCAACTATCACATTTTAGAAATCCAAACATTTTACACAACCACTTGAATTCATAACTAGCCCCTTTTAGGCTCATCTTTTAGGCTCATCTCCATTCAAGCCTAAATAGATCAAAGGATAGCATTAGTGAGTCCACAATTTGCATGTATACATGCTTCGGGTCAATTAGCATAACTTCTCAACTTCTCCTTTTGTGTTTGTCCCATCGTCTGTAATAGGCCCATCGTCTGGGTTTGACTATCTGATCATCTGTGTTTTATTGTCTGTCTTTGACTTTTTATCGTCTGGGTTTTCCTTTGTGTCTGTCTTTCTATCATCCGTGTTATGACATCTCATCACAGACGATTCCTTGCATCTGTTTTTTCCTTGGCGTCTGTCTCTCATTTGTGTCTATATATGACGTCATCACAAACGACTCCTTTCCTTTATATTTTCCTTTGCGTCAGTGTGTGGTGTCATCACAGAATTTACTTTTCGTCTATGTTTTCCTTTGCGTCTATCTCTCATTTGCATCTATATATGACATCATCATAGACGATTCCTTTCCTCTATATTTTTCTTTGCGTCTATGTGTGACGTCATCACAGACGATACTCTTCATCTGTGTTTTCCTTTGCATTCAGAACACAATCTCTCTAATTTAACATGTTATTCTCATACTATCAACCATTTGCAATCTCAACAAAAAGGAATATACACATATGCATTTCATTATCCTAATCTTTAAAATAATCGAACCATACTCAGAAAGGAATTCAATTTCACTTTCTCATTTTTAAACATAGTGAGTGTTTGATACATTTTAACATACACATTAACTTAAAACAAAATACATAAGGATGCTCAATGTTGATATGCTTATAAAGCTATCGAAAATCACTAACTTAGTACCAAAGTCTTATGTCTATCTTGGAGTCCTAATGCCTTTCAAGGATCACTGATCTTCTCAATCTGCACCTGAGGATGGAAAATTAGTGGTTGAGCTACACAGCTTAGTGGCTAAAATACTTATAGCCATTGGCAATGAGCCACGCAATCAAACAGTCAAACATTTCTCTCTCTTCGCTTTTGATTTTCTCTCCTTCTTTCCTTCATTCACGTTTTTAGGTCTTCTTTTTCACAAGACAATATTTTCCTCTTCCCATTCTACCCTTAATGGGTGAGAGAAGTCGACCTTACCCTTCCTTTAATGCCTTAGTGCTTCTAACCTTAAGTAATCTTCCCAAATTTCCCTTATGCATTCTTAATTCTTCAATTAATACTTTAATTCCATCAATCCATGAAATAAATCCTCCTAAACTTGACTTAATAATTAACTCTAATTAAAAGACTTATCTAACGATAACTCCAAATTTATTCAAATCATGCTTACTAACATAATGGAAAAATTCGGGGCCGAACAGTTTAAGTGTTGACCATGGGGAAGTAAAAGGTTAGCCACGGTGAAATCAAAAGTTAACCGCGGCAAAGTTTCTCTGAGAAAATTTTATCCATGGCAAAAAGTGGCAGAAACGTGAAAAAGAGCATTGTTTAAGTGTTGGCCGCAGCGAAGCAAAAAGTTGGGAAAATTTTTGTTAGAGGGAAAAATGATAGAAACGTGGAGAAGACAAAAAAAATGCATACAATTGGAATCTCACCTCAATGAACAATTTCAAAACTTAAAAGATAACACTCAAGTGACACTTTAGTGGCCAAAATGTTGCATGAAGAAATTGTTTGGTTTCGTCCCCCCACACCTAAACACAATGTTGTCCGCAACATTGAACAAATTAGAGCACAATCACGTAGAGATGAAAAACATTAGCTGAACGGATAGGCAATATCATCATATCCAATGAAATAAATACAACATTCAGTACAGGCTAGATCAACCATGGAAAAGACATTAGAAAAGTTAACTAGTATCCTAGAAACTCAAGACTAAAAATATAAAGACTCAAAGATAAAACAAGAAGACAAAATACAAAACAACTTAAGATTTATCTACTGGGGAATCAGCTACGGACCTAAATGATCCAGGCCCAGATGGACCTGTTCTAGATGTGCCCTCCCCAAATGTGCCAGCGCTGTGCCATGATTCATCCTCATTAGAGGGCAATTGGAATTGTAGGCATTCAGCAAGCAAAGCATCTATGCGACGATGATAACGCATGTCCTGAACATACATGGCATCTCGATGTGTCCGTTACTGGATGTCGCCTAAGAGAGTGAGACGGAGTTAGTCGAGATTGGCAGAAAGTCCATCAAGCCTGGTAGCAAGGGTCACTAAGGTGACCGGTTTAGGGACTTTCGGAACTATCTGGTCGTGCTTAGTGGGGGCATCGGCTGCTAAGGTTGCACCAACATCAGATAAGGTATGGGAAGGGGTGGTGGTGCATTGGCAGGGTGTTTTAGGCAGTCATACTTAAAGAGTAGGGCTAGTTGCAATTAGCTGTCATTATTGAACTCAGGGACGTTGTGGGAGCGGAAAATGTCAGAAACAAGGTGAGGGAAGGCTATGGCATTTGTTAGTTTGGGTGTATTGATGGAGTCATGGAGGGTGGAGGCAATAGCGTGAGCTATGTTGACCGGACTGCCAGTCATTAGGAGGTAGAAGTATAGAGCTTGGCATTTAGTGAAGTTGGCTAGGTAGGTGGTGGGAAGGATGTTGTTACAGACCAAATGCAACTAAGGACAAGCCTCTAGTCATAACTCGAAGTGTTTAAGGTAAAGCTCAGTATAGTGTAGTCGATGCCAGTCAGTGCCTTATTGACAGAGGGTGCGAGCAACATCGGCTAGAGGGTAGTTATGGATGAGTTGGTCAAAATGGCAATGGCGACAAGGGGGAAGATCAAAGTGGTGGCGGATGTTGGAGGTGGTGAAGGCATGGGGCTCCCTAACGCCACGAAAGTCAATGGCTAGGCGATTATGGAACCGAGCATATATTTAAAAATGACGAATGAATTATGCTCCTTAACTAAGGCAGTTAATTGGGATGCATGGAGTTGCTAAACAAAAGGGTTGTCTGGGGGGTTAGAGGAAAGGGTCATTCTTTGATAAGCGGTTAAGAATTAACTTTTTCATATAATTCTTCAAATGTATACTCTTTGTTAGGTGAGTCAGGTTCACTGGAGGGGTAGGGTTTTTGGTCCGAGCCATTTTCCTGTAGATGAACAAACTAGTTAAAGAACAGAAAAAATCAAAACTTTGTCACTGTGTACTCCACTTTGCCATGGGTAAACATTCCAGAGAGGAAGATATGTCTAACTGTTCTGCCCACAAGATTAAAAAAAGGGAAAAGAAGGGAAACTGATATACTTACAAAGATGAAGAGAAAGCTGCGCAGAAAGAGAATTGAAAGTGAAGGTGATTAGGATTGGAAAATGGGAGGAGGGGTAGAAAAGAATGGCTATAGCAAAATAGAGTTGGAAAGGGGAGAATCAGTAGGCTTATAAAATAGAAAAGTGAAAAGACAAAGAGAGTAGGAAAAGAAAATGAACGGTTGAGTGACATATAGGGATAAAATGGTAATATGACAAATAAAAATCGAAGACGTGATAAGGTAGCCTATGTAGATTCTAACTTTTCCGCGACAAAAATTTGATGTTGCTGCAGGAAAAATGTCCCGAGAGGAAAAATGGAAGAAATAGAAATACATCACCACGGCGACGTGAAATGCACGCAATGACGAAAATAACCCGAGAGAAAATGGAACGAAATAGGAGTGCGTCGCGGAGGTTGAGAGTTTCTTGAAAGAAAGAAACTAGGTGGAGACTTTTGCCGTGGCGAAACCATAAGTTAGCCACGGCGAAAGTAACCCTTACTCAGAGAGAAAAAGACAAAAAAATTTTACACAGAAATAAAAAACATGATAAAGAAACACAAAACACATTCTAGATATTTAGAAAACTTTTAAGTGAATATGTAGAGTTGCAAGGTACAGAATAAGTTCAAGAATGAAAATGCAACACAATCAATAATACGCAACTTCTCCTACCTTGAAGATATATCATGCTTTAGAGTGATCAATCACAGCAAAATAAAGGCAAAAGACAGAACTAAAGGGGGTGTTATTGAATTTAAAATTATTATTAAACTGAAAAAAACTAAACTACTTTTCCTACTGGGTTAGTTTCTCCCATACACTTACTCAATAAACTAATGCATAAAGCATGTCACGAACATTCACAAGATAAGACCAAGTAAACAAGTGAAGGAAAGAAATAACCTGAGATTTATGTCAGTTTCTAGTTCTCATGGTAAAGCTTCAAAAGATGTCCATTCACCTTAAGTTTAGCTCCAGTCTCTTCACGTAGAAGCTCCACCATGCCAAAGTCATGTACTTTTGTGACTGTGTATGGCCTATCTCAACGAGCATTAAATTTCCCTTGCTTAAAAGTGAAACGAGCCCTAAACAATAACACTTTATCTCCCTCTTTAAAGTCCTTCTTCAAGATGCCTTTATCATGCACAAACTTGGTTTTCTCCTTCTAGAGTCAAGAGTTCTCATATGCCGCTAGCCTCAACTCTTCCAATTCTTGCAACTATAACTTTCTCTCTGTCCTAGAAGATTCTAAGTCCATGTTGCACTACTTAACTACCCAATAAGCTTTATATTCCAACTCCATTGGCAAACGGCAAGCCTTTCCATAAATTAAACAGTATAGAGACATCCCGATTGGTGACTTGTAGGCAGTACGATAAGCCCATAGTGCTTCTTCTAAGTGCCAACCCCTATCACTCACCACAGCCCTTAGAATGCCAAACCTACAAAAAATGTTGGACTTAAGAAATTTAGACACTGTTTGGGCATCATCTTTTCTAATAGGCACAACCTTTATCTAGTTGGACACATAGTCTACTGCTAGAAGGATATATACAAAACCAAAAGATGGAGGGAAAGGATCGATGAAGTCAATCCCCCAAGCATCAAAGATTTTGTAAAACAATAGAGGCTGCTAAGGCATTTCATGCCTTTTTCCTAACCCCCCAAAATGTTGACACTTGTTACAAGACTAACAAAATGTAAAAGAATCTTTTAAAAGGGTTGGCTAGTAAAAACCAAAGTCTAGAAGTTTTCTAGATGTTCTCCTTGCACTGAAATGCCCTCCACAAACCATAGAATGGCAAGCTGAAATTATGGCATCAAATTCTTCATTAGGCATAAATTTTGTTATGACTTGGTCACTGCATATTCGCTATAGATGAGGAGCATCCCAAATGTAATGCCTTGCTTCGCTCTTGAGCTTTTGCTCCTGCAAATTAGACATAAGAGGAGGGGTGGTCCGGTTATAAGGTAGTTAACTATATGTGCTTACCAAGGATTTTTTAAGAATAAAGCACATAAAACTGCTCAGAAAAAGAGTCATAAGTGAGCTCGAAAGAGTCTACTCCCCTTGTATCCTCTAGTAGCCTACTCAAGTGATCAACTTCATGATTTGCTAGCCCTAGTCAGTCCTTTATCTCGATGTTGAATTCTACAAGAAATAATGCCCATCTTATCAATGTTGGCTTAGATTGTAGTTTCTTGAGCAAATATCGAACAACTACATGATTAGTAAATACAGTCACATCAGAATTTAACAGATAAGGCTTAAACTTTTCTAAAGCGAAAAATACCACAAACAGCTCTTTCTTTGTTGTTACGTAGTTGATTTGAGCCACATCTAGTGTTTTTGAGACATAGGCAATTGCTTTTAAGATATTCTCCTCCCTTTGGCCCAGCATAGCTCCTACAGCACAATTAGAAGCGTCACATGAAACCTCAAAAGGTAACTTCCAATCAGAGGCAACCAGAATAGGGGGAGAAATGAGTTGAGACTTTAACTCATTAAAAGCATCCCTACACGAATCATAAAAATCAAAATTTACATCTTTTTGTAAAATCCTTGAAAGAGGTAATGCAATCTTGCTAAAATCTTTTATAAAATGCCTATAGAATCCTACAAGACCTAAAAATAATCTTATATCTTTAGCACAGATAGGATAAGGCAACGAAGATATTACCTCAATCTTAGCCTTATCAACTTCAATTCCCTTGCTATAAATCAAACGACCTAGCAATATTCCCTCATTAACCATGAAATTACATTTTTAAATGTTCAAAATCGAATTCTTCTCAATGAATCAATTCAAAACTTTTTCAAGACTAGCAAGGCAATTATCAAAAGAACCACCATACATAGTAAATTTATCCATAAAGACCTCCATGCATTCTTCTAAAATTTAACAGAAAAAGCCATCATCCAACGTTGGAAAGTCCCTGGGGTGTTGTATAATCCAAAAGGCATCCTATGATAAACGAAGGAACCAAAAGGACATGTAAAAGTGGTTTTATCTTGGTCCTCCGATACAATAGGTACTTGAAAGTACCCGGAGAAACCATCCAGAAAACAATAATGAGATTTGCCTTCAAGTCGCTCTTGCATCTAGTCAATAAAGGGATGAGGGAAATGATCTTTTCTTGTGGCATCATTTAATCTTCTATAGTTTATGCACACACACCAGGAATTTTGTACTCTTGTAGGAATAAGCTCACCCTTATCAATTTTTAACCACCGTGACCCCCACTCTTTTTAGGCACTACATGGATTGGACTAACCCACTCTATCAGATATAGGATAGATGATCCCAACACCTAAAGGTGATTTTTTTTAATCACATCTAGGATAAGTGGGTTTAATCTCCTTTATGGCTGTCTCACGAGTTTGGAACCCTCTCTCAGTAAAATCCTATATGTGAAAATAGCTGGACTAATCCCAGGTATGTTCACTAAAGTCCACCCTATAACCTTCTTATGCCCTCATAATATCTAATAGACCTATCAGCCAATTGGAATACTACCATGGTAGATTTAAGAGTCTTGGCTCCCAATGAAGTGTAAACTAATTTAGGTAAGACATTAATAGCTGCCCCTAGATCTAACAAAGCTCACCCTATAGTTACTTTACCTAAAGTACAAAGGATGGTAAAAGATCCAGGGTTTTGGTATTTCATAGGAATTTGAGGTTTAAATAGAGCAGACACATTTGAGCTTACTTGAACTGTTTCATTTGGCCTAAACTTCCTCTTATGTGTACACAGGTCTGTAAGGTATTTGGCCAAAGCAGGAACCTATTTCACAAGATCAAGTAAGGGAATATTGACTTCCACTCTACTAAACAAATCAATAATATCATTTTCATGCTTAGTGTCAGTCATTCTTTTTGTCATCAAATAAGAATTAGGAAATAGAAGGTCTTTAAGATTTACCTACTTACCATTGGTTTTATTGGCTCCGTACTTGCTTGACTTAACATGTTCCCTTGCTGTTTCCAAATTTGTTCCTTCGCTATTAAAAAATGTGGACTTCTTTTCAGCTAACAATGCTTTCTCTTTAGAGCTTTTAGAATTCTTCATCTTTGCCAGTGTGGAAGACAACTCATCATATTCAATCTCCTCCTCAACTACTTCCTCATCTGAATCACGAAACTTCACTTGCTTCCCACTTTGAAGAGTAATGACATTCAAACCCTTAGGATTTATAACAGTGTTTAAGGGAATGGTGCCACTGCTCTTAGCTTGTTGTTGATTGAGCCTAAGTTTATTATCTAAATTGACAACACTTTTATGGCCTTTACTATACTTTTTGACTCCTAATTCTTGATTTTGTGCTTAAATTAGTCCTTGAGTGTGCACTTTTATTTTATGCAATTTGATAGTAAAAATTGTCACAATTGGTATTAATTGCATTTTTTAAGTTTTCTAAGAACAATTGATACTGCAAATTGTTATTTTTGATTATAGGATCCTCAAGGAGAAGGGAGTCAACGTGCTGAATTGAAGTAAATAGGAGATCATAGCCTGCAGGAAGAGTTTGCCATGATAAGTTCATTTGTCACCGCGATGAAGAACGAAGAATCAGGCGAAACTTTTGGGAAAAGTTCACCGTAGCAAAGTACCTAGGAAACACGCAATGCCGTGACAAGCTTCCCTGTTGCTGCAAGGAAACGTCAAAAACCTAAACATATTTAGGAAAAATCTCTCACTGTTCTGACCCAACCCACTACCCAACATTTAGAAACATGCCAAATTAAGTTATGGGGAGAAGACTGGACCGAGAGAGATATTCGTAAGAAGAGAGAGCCGACACACATAGACTTCATATCTCACTCTTGACCTTCATCCATCACCCTTTTTTTTCACTTCTCATCATCGCTCTCATCATGTGGTTGTTGCTGCCATGGATGCTGTCGATGTATCTACAGTTTTGAGAGCTCCCGAAGTGATGCTTGGCTAAGCACCATTTCCTCTTGAAGATGTACCGATGGCTTGAGTTCGATGGGCTTTAAAAGGGAGTAGGTTTATATTATCATATTTGACTATGTTGTTATAAACTCCTTAGTTAGAATTTATGCTTTATAGTTAGATTTTTCTTGATTAGAGTTTAATCAAGAGTTGAACAAGGTATTATGTTATGGATTTGTTTACATAGAACTTAGATGCTCAATATATGAAGTTTCATATATGCCTTTTTGGTGATTGTGTTAATTCTCTTTTATCTGCCTAGTTGTGTTTGATATTAAGATTATGCTTCATCCAAATTGACCACTTACGTTAACTTGCCCATTACACACACTAAGATGCATTCAACAAGGTATTAAGAAATGGAGTTCATTGATTAAAACCCTGGACTTAAAGAGTTCTTTAAGGTTTATCACTCGAAAATTTAGTGAATTTCTCTCCCAAAAGATGTGTTTAGAACCATGATAGCCAAAGCTCGTTTTCAAGAGGATTTTATCACATTTGATCATTGTTTGAGTATTCACTTTTCATTTCCCAAAAATCCAAAAATACCCTTTTTATACACTTTTCTTTCATTTAGTTCAATTCAATTAGTTTAATCAAAACAATCCAAAACCCCACTCTTAACTAATTTAGTTTACATTTCATGACAATTAGGCTAGCTTAGATCATTAGTTCTAGGTTCCGATTAATTGAGACGACTCGAGGTTGAACTCTATTTTGCAATCCTTGGAATTAAATTTTTTTTGATTTGGTTTGCAAGGGAGTGATCCAAAGACTCAACCACACACCGATCAAAATGGCGCTGTTGCCAGGGAATCAAGCAATTGGTTTTCTTTAGGATAGCTGTTGTCATCTTTGTTTATTGTTGATAATAGGAACCTTTTCCTCTAGATTTCACTTTGGATAGTTTGATTTCATACTTGTCCATAGTATAGTTTTTAATTTTTCTTTGCATAGCATACATTTTTAAAACACAAACAAAAGCATGCTTTCACAGTTGGATTTTTCATACTTAGGATCTTTCACATACACCCATCTTCGTACATACTCTTACATATCACACACTCACATCCTTATCATCTCACCTTTTATTTGACTTTGTGTTTCTGTGAGTAAATTTTGTTAAAATTTCTTTCATTTGAATTTTTTTTTTCATACCCCGGAGAGCCAGACTTGTTCCTTTCTAACCTGAGATTGAGAGACGCTTAAGGAAGATTAGAAAAGAGAGGAAAGAACAAAAGAGTAGAAGGATAGTTGTGGAAGAGGAGTCGAATCAGCCCACTAGTGAAAGTGAGTCGAGAGAAAGAGTAATCATGGCTGAGAATCCCGCTTTTCTGTAAAATCCAAAGTTTCATGCCAACCAACCTAGAAATGGTAATAATGGAGGAAATGGAGATCATGAGAGAGTTGGAGAGAACAATGGGAATCAGAGACGGAGAACCATTAGGGAGGCAACAACTTCTGATGTGAATTATGATTCATTTACTGCTGCTTGTCCCAATTTTGATATTAACTTTGAAGTGAAAGGATTACTTATTAATTCTCTTCCTAAATTTTATGCTTTAGTAGGAGAGGATCCCTACATGCACTTACAATCCTTGTCTAGGATATGTCAAAGTATGAAGCGAGTGGGAGCCTCATTAGACCAAGTTCTATGGAAGGTTTTTCATTTGTCCCTTGAAGGAAAGGCACAAGAGTGGTACATAAGCCTTCCAAGACATGTGGAAAATGCCTACCAGCTGGGCCAATTTAAGGAAAGCTTTCTTGGAGAAGTATTTTCCAACTTCCAGGACTTCATCAATGAGAAAAGAGATTTATTCAACAAGGCAAGATTAGGATGAGTCTCTTTATGATTATCAGAATTGCTTCCAAGACCTACTGTCCAGATGCCCCCATCACCAGATACCTGATGAGCAGTTAGTGCAGTACTTTTATGATGGGTTGAAAAGTCAAGATAAGGATATGTTGGATGCGGCATCAGTAGGTTCTTTGATTGATCTTACAGCTTCGGAAGCATGGGATTTGATCAAGAAGATGGCTCTGAATCATCAACAGTGTAGTGTGAGAGATACCAAAGGGGTCCATGAGTTGGGAACTTCAACAGCTCAAGTTAAAAGAATGGAGAGTCTGGAGTCTAAGGTTGACTCATTGGAGAATAGAATCATTTCACAATTGTCTTTCATCATTGCAGAATTGAAGAACATGAATGTGCATTGACCATCATCTTCAATGGATCTTACTGCTCCCAGTTGTGATACTTATGGGTCGGTAATACACATAACCAGTGTTTGCCAAGGTCTGCATAAGGAGGTGTCAGCGGTGTATCCGGGAAGAACAAATCAGAAATGGGACCCTTACTCCAACACTTACAATGAGGGTTAGAAGGCCAATCCAAGATTTAGTTAGAGGAATGAAGAGGGGAGAGATCCAAACAGATTTCAACAAGGAGGAGGAGCTGGTACTTCCACTAACCAGCTCTCCAACCCACAGAAAGCTCTGACTGTCCCAACCAAAGAAGACACCAATCAACTGCTACAAAATATGATGACTTTGATGAAGGAAGAGCGGAATTTTAACACCAATCAATTCAATGCACTAGTCACGCTCATCTAGCAGGATTCCTCTAAAACAGCTGCTAGGTTCAATGTTTAGAGAAGAGAATGGAGCAGTGGGAGACAAAGGCAGAAAATATCCACTCTTATGTGACCCAATTGTCTAACAATTTGAGCGAGAACCAAGCAAGAAGCAATGGAACAATTCCTTCTAACACTATGATGAATCCAAAAAGTCTGAATGCAATTGCCTTGCGAAGTGGGAAACAAGTGCAGTTTAATGATCAGGAAGAAGAAGTATGTGATGAGGACATTAAGAGTGAAGAAATGCCTCTATCACAGGAGAAAATCAAGAAGTCTAAAAGTTTCAAGAAAGAGTCCTTATTGAACGAAAGGAAGTCTGCATCAAAGAACAAGGAAGCGACTTCAGAGAGTTCCAAGGACAAAGCTGAACATAAGGAATCAAGCAAGCATGAAACCAAAGGTAAAGAGGTAAATCTTCAAAACCTTCCTTTTCCAAATTCATATTTAATAAGCAAGCGTATGATTGAAAGTAAGCATGAAAAGGATATAATTGATTTGTTTGGAAAAGTTGAAGTCAATGTTCCCTTGCTTGATTTAGTGAAAAGAGTTCCGGCCTATGCCAAGTATCTTAAGGACTTGTGCACCAACAAGAGGAAGTTTAGGCCCAATGAAAGAGTCCAAGTGAGTTCAAATATGTTAGCCCTGTTTAAAGCCCAAATACCTGTCAAGTGTCAAGAGCCTGGATCTTTTACCATTCCATGCACAATAGGGAAAGTTACCATAGGAAGAGTCTTGTTAGATCTAGGGGTAGCAATTAATGTGATGCCTAAGTCTGTCTATCAATCATTAGGAGTTAAGAGTTTAAAGCCTACATCTCATGTGATACAATTGGCTGATAGATCATTTAGGCATCCAGTGGGAAATATCGAAGACATTTTGGTCCAGGTAAAAGGTTTGGTTTTTCCAGCTGATTTTTATGTGCTTGATGTATCTTCTGAAGTTGTGCAGGACACTTCCTTAATTCTAGGGCAACCATTCTTAAGGACTACCAACACCATGATCAGTATGAAAGAAGGTAAGATCACCATGGAGGTGGGCAATCAACAAGTTAGCTTTAATATGTATGAAGCTATGAAACACCCCCATGAGGACTATTCACTTTTAGGAGTGAACATGTTGGATGTTATGGTTGATAATGCATGCATTGAATTCAAATGGGCGATGATGTTTTCTGCTGATGTTTCAGGTGGACTACAGAGTGAGGACAATAGCACGGAATTGGAAAGTGGCCGAGTCACCTTGCCACAGAATGGCTTTGAGCAAAACATCCTACAGGAGCTGAAGGACCCACCTTAAACACCAGGTTGTTTCTCTTCTTTGACTTACAATATACTTCTACATGTTGATTGGAAATGAGATGACATTGTTATGCATGAGTATGTTGGCTAAGTGTGGGGGAGGAACTTAATCAGTAAGATTAGGTTTAGTTTTTAGTAGGATTTAGGTCTAGATGTTTTGTTTCAATAATTCATCCTCCCTTTTGAATTCTACATTTTAGAGAATGCACGTCACATCTTTCATGATCAAGGAAATTGGTGTAGATAGTGGGTTGAATGTTATGTTGAAGTGGTTAAGGACTTGTAAATGAGATGAGTATCCCTTAGAATTTTTCATATCTTTTCTCTTTTTGTACTTCGAGAAATCTATGCCGCGGCATGGTACTTTCGACGTGGCGTAACGCCTCTCAAGCACCTTCGCCGCGGCGTGAATGCCTTCGCCATGGCGAAAGACCCTTCTGCGCGAAAATTTCCTTGTGAAATTCCTCTTTTACCCTTAATGATCTTCTGATCTTTCGTATGCCTTTTGTCTTTTTCGTCATTTCACCTCTCCCTCCTTCTACACCTACCGACCCCTTCTTTCCCTCTCATTTTCATCTATTATATTCCAAGTACGTCGCAGCGAATCCAAGCTACCAAGTGATCTCTTTTCGTTGTGTCACTTTTCCTTCCACCAGTCCTCGCATGTTGTTTGTGCTCATTTCCTTCTCACCCTTCTTCGTAAGTATCCTCTTTTTCATTTTGTTTCCCTTCTTTTAAGTTTCTCTCGATTAGGGTTAGTTCGCCATGGTGAAACAAGCTGGCATGCTTTGTCGTGGCGACAGACCTGTTTTGCCGCAGCGTGAGACACACAGTTTTCGCCGCGACGAAGTTCTAAATTTTGATGTTTTAGTGAATTTGTTTAATCCTTGTGTTTATTTTTCTTGTTTTCTACAGGAAAATGCCTCAAACCAATAACACTTCCCGCCGATCTTCTACCTCTTCATCCGATTTCTCCCTTTCATCTTACTCCACCCAATCCTCCCATCCATCCCACTCCTCAGCTCCTTCTTCTCAGCCAGCTGATCCTGCATATACTGCCTTAGCTGAGAAGATCAACGCTAGGTTGATCCTTAAGGAGTGTCCCTTTCCCTTGACCCCACATAATAATCCTTTCGTCTGCCAAATCATTAATTCTCAGCTCACAGGATTAGTTCGCCTTAGGGATCAGGAAAAAGACAAATTTATCCGTCATTTCTACACTTATGCTAGCCTTCATGACACCCTGAAAATTAATTTCCGGGATGTCATTGTCCCTACCTCTTTCACCGTCGCTGCTATCCACGAGCATTACGACCTGCCCCCCATCCTCCGCTGTCACTATGAGCAGCTTATCCACCACTACCCCTGGGACAATGTCATGCGTACCCTCTGTCTTAAGGGTGCCACTTGGCATCAACCTCGAATCTATCAACGCTATCTTAAGCGTTTTGACCTCTGCCCTGAGGCCCGTCCTTGGCTCCACCTCGTTTGCAACAACATCCTCCCCATCTCCCACCTGGCATACATCACTAAACAATAAGCCCTTTATTTATATCTACTTATGATCAGTGGACCGGTCGATATAACCACCGCCATTGCCTCCACCCTTCGTGATTCCATCACCACAATAAGACTCACCCATTCCATCATCTTTCCTCACCTCATTACCGACATATTCCGGGCCCATAACATCCCGGAATATGATAATGATAGCTATTTTGACCCGGCACCTTTGTTTAGGTATATGCGCCTACAACAACCCCGCTTACAGCCTCCTCCTCGATCCCCTCCACCCCCCCCACCACCCGAGCCCACCACCAAACACGATGTTGCTACTTCCCATTCTGAGGC
>JAOSBN010038756.1:0-15580 GCA_027563595.1 Erythroxylum suave
TAAAATAAAAAGTTTTAAAAAGCATAAATACATATATGCATAATATACATATGTTGTAAATATGAAAAATAAAATAATAAGTTTATAATTTATTAATTTAAAAAAAACAACAGTTTTTTAAATTTATTTTTTAAAAATTTAAAAATTTATTAAAAGTCCAAGCCAAAAACAGCCCGGCGGGCGACTCGTGGTATGGGCGGGCTAGGCGAGCCGAGCGATGGGCCTCTCCGCGACCCACGGGCCATTTTGGCCTGCATGGGCTCATCCATGGGCCAGCCTTCTGCAGCCCACCTAGGCCGTAGACCGAAATGGCCCGACGCTATTTTTCAACTAGCTATCGCCAACCCAAGCCCATCCCAACCCGTTGACGTCCATATGCTCAAATGAGTAGTTACAAAGTTTTTCATATCCAAATAATGGTGTACCTTTACTCAAACTATCTACACTCTTATGCATTCTTCATAGCTAAAATGCTAAATGCCTAATAATTCGATGTTGAAGGCCTTCAGTTTTTATTTCTATATAGAATAGAATATCAATCCAAGCAGAGAAAAGAAAGCTTATAAACCATAGAAGCCACCTTTCCTTTCCCAGGTGACAAGCCAGCTCTTCAGACAGGGCTGGCCCAAATGTGTCAACATTTATGGCTAGGACAATGCGAGATATGTATGTTGATTTGTAATGAAGATAAAACAAAAGGTAAAAATAAGATATGTGAATCAAAAAAAAGGATCACATGATTATGCCAACTGAAGTTTCTTACAATTGTATGCACCTTATCCAAAAATTCTTTTCAATTCCACAAGACAAAAAATTTTCAAAAAGAAATAAAGGATCTGTTACTCATCTTTAACATTCTATTGGAATCTCATTCTTCAAAATGAGATTAGTGTTAAAGGACAATGACAACAGTAATAAAGTGAGCTCAATTTTGCATACGTTATACTTGACTTATGAGGTTAACAACCAATATAATCATAGATCAACTCTAATTTAGGTAAAAAGAAAGCTAATAGAAATTTGATTAGATAAGTCATAACATGAATTGCATAATTACAAACCTTTTCTAGAGATGGTAAATCTTTATCTGAAATTCTTTTTGGTGCACCAACAGGAACACTTATACAATGATGAAAACCAGCTTCTTCCATCGAAAGCTTATCCATTTCCCCCTCAACCTTTGGAAGCATCCAAATTTTGACATTAGAATAAGACATACACACAAACGCACCGACACACACACACGCATGCACGCATGTTATTACTTGTGTGTGTGTGCACACACACACACACAAGTAATAAGATTTTACTATAGTTATTTCATTAACTTTAATTATTTCATGAAACAACTCATGGTCATGAGCTTCTTCACCTTATTCTTCATTTTCTTGTCTTCTTCTTGTATTATTCTTGCTCCATGAAGCCAAGCGAGTGTGAACCTTCAAAAAACGGCCCAATTATAATGCTTATGACTCACTTTAATTCCTTTGCTTCTGAATTATGCCTAAAACTACATATGAGTCAAAGTTAGTATCTTAAGCAATTTCATGTCATTAATCACTAAGTGTTATGGAATAATTATACAATCAATTAAGCATATATCACTCTCAACAAGAAATATATGTATGATTTATCATTCTTTCTCAATACAGTGATTTTACCTTCTAAAGCACAAAGAATTTGATAAGAATTTCAAGAATATTGATGCTACTAAGAAATTTTGCAAGTCTTGAGTCTTTCCCAAATGTAATGACTCTTCCTTAAGTAGACATTATCCTCAACTAGTCATTGCTTAATCTACAATATCGTTCCTGATGAAATCTTTGATATTCAGACGTCAAAAAAAATGTACTCTCAAAGCTTCTGGAGCTGAATATTGGAATTTGTAAAAAATCTTCCGGATGTTATGGAACCATTTCTGAATAGGCAAGTTCATAAAAAAGGTTCCAACAAGAAATGAAGCAATTATCCTATGATTTTATTTCCTTTTAAGAATTATATCATTGCCCATATAAGGAAATAAATCCTGTTTAAATTTTGAAATATTATAAAGTTATCATCAAAATTGTTAACCATAACCCTTGATCTAACAATATATATAAGATTGTAATTATCTATTCTCCTTATATTATCTTTTTTATATGATTCGACTAATCTAATCAAAATCTATATTGATTTTGATTTTTTTAAACAATTGATATAAGATTAATTGATATCGTAACAATTGCAATCAAAGTGTAGGTTGTCCTCGAAAAATTAAGGTTTGCTGATAAAATGTCTCTTTGTTATTAGACGCAAGTCACACAAATTAATTGAATTATATAAATTGTTTTTTATTCCTTTTTTGTGTAAAATTTGATACAGTAACAACAATGTTTAAGATACCGTTCCGTACCAACTGAAAAATCAAACAGTATAGGAGATGGTGGTACCGGTGGCAAGTACCGATCGGTACTCACAATACCGGCATATACCGGGCTGGTACCACAAACCTCAATTTTTTAGGTCCAATCTAAAAAAAATTACCTAATATCATCCCCCCCCCCCTCCGCCTCTCATCTTTCTTTAGAGTTTCTGCCTATCATTTTTAAAAATTGCTCTCTCTCTCACCGACTCATCACTAACTCATCCTCTCTCTATTGTTCTCGTCGTCCTCTCCTCCACTCCCAGTGGTACGCGCTTCGCTGCTCCTTCACCATACGACGTCATCTTCTCCTGTCACCACCTCCGCCTACCGCCACCTCCACGATGACTCCAGGCTCCAACGACCACCAAGACACAAATAGCCAACTACGCGTCGATCCTCCAAATCTGGGATTAATATTCAGATCTGGACCCGACCCATCACCAAATCTGATTATGAATTTCTGTTATTGGGTGTGGTTTTTTCCAATTTTTATTATAATGTTTGTAGTTAATTGTTTATGTTGTAAATTACGATTGTTTCTGGTTAAATGGAATGAAATTGTCAAGGATTGGTGATTGTTTCTGGTTAATTATTTGTGTTGGAGACTTTGGAGTTAGATTGAATTTGAAGTTGAAAATGGAAATGTTAAACTTGTGATTAGTTTGGTTGGTTTTTTGTTTTGGTTGTGAAAATATGAAATTTGTGGTTGGCTTGTTTAGTATTTGGTAATGAAAATGTGAAAGCCGAATGTTACGATTGTTTCTGTTGTAAATTACGATTGTTTCTGGTTAAATGGAATGAAATTGTGAAGGATTGGTGATTGTTTCTAGTTAATTATTTGTGTTGGAGACTTTGGAGTTAGATTGGATTTGAAGTTGATAGTGGAAATGTTAAATTTGTGATTGGTTTGGTTGGTTTTTTGTTCTGGATATGAAAATATGAAATTTGTGGTTGGCTTGTTTAGTATTTGGTAATGAAAATGTGAAAGCCGAATGTTTGTATGTTTGTTGGTTTGGTTCATTTGTGGTTTGAAAACTAAAACAAACAAATTTGTTTACTAAATTTGAAAATAAAAACAGAAATGATCTATAATTCCAATTTTATTGTCTATAATTCCAATTTACCAAATTCCAAAGTTCCCCGCATTTATTGTCTATAAAAGAAAATTTCAAAGATCAGTAACTTCAGTCCTAGTTTTCTCTGTAAAATTCACATACCTTCAGTGTTTTGATCTTTGTTAGTGGGTTATTCACTTACTCAATGTTTGGGTAATTGGCTGAACTGAGTTGGCAACAGGAAGTTGTAGGAATGAATCAATGAAGTCTTCCAAAATCATAATTCATAAACTAATCAAAATTATGGATCCTTTTTTGGTAAAATCATTTTTGTGTATCTGTCTCCTCTATTATGTAATTTTATTGCTTGAATTAGTACCTTGTGATGTGTCATAATTTTGTCATTTACTAAAATGAATATTGATAATATGTTGACATATCTTAGAACATATTTTTTGTTCTTTTTTTTTGTAGCTACTTTACTATTTTTTATTTAAGAGTTAAGGTTAATGAG
Organism: Erythroxylum suave; assembly: GCA_027563595.1. Lineage (NCBI taxonomy): Eukaryota > Viridiplantae > Streptophyta > Magnoliopsida > Malpighiales > Erythroxylaceae > Erythroxylum > Erythroxylum suave. The sequence continues at coordinate 3,977 of JAOSBN010038756.1, forward strand.
GGATTAAAGTTAGGGTTATAATTAGAGTTAGATTAAAAGTTAATCATCTAATTAACACTTTTTTTTCTTGAAAATTCGAAGTTTAGAAATTACAATTTTTATGGTGCATACTAGTTTTTAAATTTCATTTTAATTCTAATAATCTTATCCAAATTTACATTGGAATATGTTATTATGACTAATCTTCTTGATGCATCTTGATTATTGTAAGAGGATAATTAGTAAAAAACCTATATGGTAATGGTTTGGGAAGTTCTTTACATATCATTGCTTATGAAGTACTTAACGTTAGCATTGCTAATTTTGTTTATAAAACTACTAAAGGATTAATTTCTTACAAAACTAACATCTTCATTTTTTTGTTACAGATAAATGGAAGGAAGTTTAACTACTCCTGATCAAACTACTTCAGGAAGATATAATGATCTAGCTTAGGCTTATGCTGTATCAGTCCTAGGTATGAAGAATCATACAATTTTCTTGTTTTGTAATAAGCATTTGAAAGGAGGAATCACCTGATTGAAGAAGCAGTTAGGGTTAAAGGAGATATAGAACCTTGTAAAAAATTATCTCATGATATGAAGTGGCAAAAGAAAACATTGCTTGAAGAATATCAACATGAGAAAGATAGAAGGGAAAGGTTGAATTTTGAAATTAGTAGTGGAAGTTTGTTTTTTAGTTTCCATGGTAATTATGGAAATGTTGAAGGTGGTAATGGTAGTGGTGGTACTGGTGGTGGTAGTGGTATTGGCAGTGTTCCATTTCAGACCCAAGAAGAAGTACCTGAACTTGGTGTGAGGAAGAGAAAAATGCAGGTGACTAGTTTCTTTACACCATGAACAACTACTAGAGCTCATCCTTCAATTCGTAGTGCAATGTAATCAATAGATGCAGCGCACAATGTCGATATGGCAGTAATTAGATGGTGGTATGATACAAGTTCATCATTTAATGCTTCTCAGTCTTATTATTATCAACCTATGATGGATGCAATAGCCTCTTATGATCCAAGATACAAAGGTCCTTCAATTAATGACTTAAGAGGTAAACTTTTGAGTTGTTCAATTTATGAAATTAGAAGTTATTTAGCTGAAAGAAGAGTGAATTGGGGTACTTATGGATGTTCAATCATGTGTGATGGTTAGACAAATAGGAGACAAGAGCCTATTATTAAGTTTTTGGTTCATTCTACAAATGGCTCTATATTTTTTAATTCTATTGATACATCTAGCCTTATTAGAAATATCGAGACTTTGTTTGGGATATTTGATGAAGTTATAAATAAAGTAGGGCCAGAAAATATTGTTCAGTTTATTACTGACAATGACTCCACTTATAAAGTGGTAGGAAAAAGGATGGAGAATACGTATAATTCTTTTTTTTGGACTCCTTGTGTTGTACATTTTATTAACCTAATGCTGGAGAATATAGGGGATCCTATGTACTTTCCTGTTATTGATGAGATTATATAGAAAGATAAAAAGGCGATGAAGTTCATTTATAATCATACATGAGTTTTGAATTTGATGAGAAAGGAATTTACCAATGGTAAGAATTTATGTTGCCCTGATGTGACAAGATTTGTAACAAAGTTCTTATCACTTCAATCTTTTGTTTTGATGAAAAAAGAGTTAAGACAATATTTACAAGTGATAAGTAGATTGCATCTCAGCATGTTAGGCCTAATGCTGGAGTGGAGGTTTGTAATATTATACTGAAAGATAGAGACTTTTGATCTTAATGTCAATTTGTTATTCGAGTTTGTGAGCCTTTGGTAAGGGTGTTTCGCTTGGCTGATTAGTGAATGGGTTATATTTTTGATGCTATGGAGAGAGTGATAGAAGTAATCAAGGCCAATTTAAAACATAGGCCTTCTTTATACACACCATATCTTTCAATCATTAATGAGAGAAGGGAAAGACAACTTTCTTCTCCTTTGTTTGCGGCTAGGGCATTTTTGAATCCTAGTGTTTATTTTATACTGGATCTTAGTAAGCAAGCTGAAGTTAATAGAGGAATGCTTTTAACTATTACAACAATTGTTAGCATTGACGTGATGCAAGATCTCTTAAGCCTATAAATGAAGCCTTATAAGTTGTCTTATGGAGATTTTGGAATGTCGATTGCTATTCGACTAAGAGAAAACTTTCTCCAGGTATTAGTTGTTTCCTTTTTTTTATTTGTTGAAAATTAACTATCACTTTATTTTGTTTATAATACCATTTTTGTTATCTTATAACTTACAGTTTCTTAGTGGGATCAATTCAGAAATGGTGTTCCAGAATTGAAAAGGTTTTAATTCAAATTTTAGGTCAATGTGTGAGTGCAACAGGTTGTGAATGAAACTAGAGTACATTTGAATTTATCCACTCCAAAAAAAGGAATAGATTGGAGCATAAGAGGTTGAATGGCTTAGTTTTTATTCGATACAATTTAAAGTTTCAGGAAAGGTATGTTATTATCATTATTAATTTCAATATAATTTCTTACAATTTTCTAATAATTAAATTTTATTGTTTACTAGGAGTCTTAATAGTACAAGTAGTTCAACTGATCTAATTTCCATTGACAATATTGATCTTTTGGCGGAATGGATTTCTAAAGAATCGAATTTGGTAAATGTCAATGACTTGGAAGATAATCTTGGATGGGAAAGTATTAACATGTTATTTGGTACATTAAATTTGAATGATAATAATGATAAAGCTCCTCTCAATGATGAGGATTTTGTACCAAATGATAGGGTCAGTGCAGTTATAGCGGGTATCCTCCCGTTGACTATTGAATTTCGTTTCAGGTTATTTTTTCCTCTTCTTTTAATTTTACTTATATTTGATGTTTATCAATTTATATTAAATTCTATATATGTAATGTAATTAAAAATGTTTTTGTTTCAAGTTTAACTGCTACTTGATTGTTTCCTCGGCATAAATTCTTTTCGTAAATTGTAATAGTTAAGGATGTGAATGTTTTATGATTGTCAGAAATAGGAATTGTTGGAAATGAAAAATGTTTTGTGATTGTTGTAAATGGGAATTAATGGAAATGGGAATTGTTTTATTAATGTTTTGTGATTATTAGAAATAGAAATTGTTGGAAATAGAAATTGCTTTATGAATGTCTTGTGATTGTTGGAAATTGTTAGAATTGGAAATTATTTTGTGATTGTTGGAAATGGAAATTGTGTTGTGATTGTTGGAAATAGAAATTGTTTTAGGAATGTTTTGTGATTATTGGAAATGAGAATTGATAGAAATGGAAATTGTTTTATGAATGTTTTGTGATTGTTGGAATTGAGAATTGTTGGAAATGGGAATTGTTTTGTGATTGTTAAAAATGGAAATTATTGGAAATCGTAATTGTTTTGTGATTGTTAGAAATGGAAATTGTTGGAAATGGAAATAGTTTTATGAATGTTTTGTGATTGTTGGAAATGAAAATTGTTTTATGATTGTTAAAAATGGGAATTGTTGGAAATTGTTGGAAGTGGAAATTATTTTATGAATGTTTTGTGATTATTGTAAATGAGAATTGTTGGAAATGGAAATTATTTTTTGTGATTCTTGGAAATTAGAATTGTTAAAAATTGTTAGAAATGGAAATTGTTTTGTGATTGTTGGAAATGTTTTTTGTTTCAAGTTTAACTTCTACTTGATTGTTTCCTCATCATGAATTCTTTTCATAAATTGTAATAGTTAAGGATATTTGTTGTTCTTTTCATTAGATATTTGTTGTTCTTAGGCAGTTACTGATCCAAGCTTTAAGGAATAAGCATCATGTCTCTAGTTTAAGGATATATTAGTTGAGTTGTTGTGATATTTGACATTGAGTTGTTATGATAGTGGGCAGATTTTAGGTATGTTGTTAATTCTAGAATTTATTTAAAAAGTGCCTTGTTTGTCAATGTGGGTGTTCCAAAAAAAGAACTATATTTTCTTTACCTCTTTGTTTTACTGCGTAAGAGAGAAGCGTGACATTTATTAATTTTTTAGTTCTATCATTGAGTATCAGAGTTATCATGGCTAACAACCACGTTGGAATCAATTCAACAATTCCTTGCATTCCTGTATTTAAAGGAGGAGGATATGATGCTTGGAGTACTAAAATGAAGACTCTTTTATTTCCTAGGATCTATGGGAGCTGGTAGAAAAGGGGCATAGTGAAGTAGGAGTTTCAGCCGAAGTTCCAAGAGATCAACGCAAGAAAGATGCTAAGGCTCTCTTTTTTCTTCAACAAGTTGCAGATGAAACTATTTTTCTTAGCATTGAGACAACCATCAAGTCGAAGGAAGCGTGAGATTTGCTTCTAAAGTGATATAAGGTACTACAAAGGTACAAATTGTCAACTTGCAAACTCTTCGTCAGAATTTTGAAAGTTCCTTTATGAAAGATGGAAACTCTTTTGTCACTTATTCCACTAAGCTGATAGAAACATGGTGAAAGATGTGATCAAGCAAAAGGTGGTTGAAAAAATCTTAAGGAGTTTGCCAAAAAAATATAAACACATAGTGCCTGCCATAGAAGAGGCAAATGACATAAGTGAGTTAACTGTTGATTGGCTACTTGGATCTCTGTAGTCTCATGAAGAAAGGCTACAGTGAGTTAACTGTTGAATGGCTACTTGGATCTCTGTAGTCTCATGAAGAAAGGCTACAGTGTCAAGATGATTGAGCTGCTGTGGAAAATGGTTTTCAGACTAAGTTACAACTATTAAAAGGTACTTTAACAACATCGAATCAGGTCACAGAAGCAACAATGGTTCCAATTACAAAAAGGCTCGTGGTGGTCATTCTTATCATGGAAAGCATGGTGGCAGAGGTGGTGGACGATTTGATGGATAGAACCAAAGCCATAACTTATATACTCTTCTATATCTCCATGAATCTAGGAACTTTTGCTTGCATTGTATTATTTAGTCTACGTACTGAAACTAATAACATTCGAGATTATGCGGGATTAGACACAAAAGATCCTTTTTTCCCTCTCTTTAGCCCTATGTCTCTTATCTCTAGGAGGTCTTCCTCCAATAGCAAGTTTTTTTAGAAAACTCCATTTATTTTGGTGTGAATGGCAAACGGGCCTATAGTTCTTGGTTTTAATAGGACTACTTACGAGTGTTATTTTTATCTACTATTATTTAAAAATAATTAAGTTATTAATGATTGGACGAAACCAAGAAATGACCCCTCACATGTGAAATTATAGAAGATCCCTTTTAAGATTAAACAATTCCATCGAATTGATTATGATTTGTATGTGTAATAACATCTACTATACTAGGAATATCAATGAACCCAATTATTGAAATTGTTCAAGATACCTTTTTTTAGCTTTTAGAATCTATTTATTAGTTCAAGATCCCTCTTACTAACTGGAATCAAAGAATTAGTAGATCTGTTCCGTAAGGAGGAAGAGAAAAACAGTGAATCTCGTAAATTTCAATTCTATTATTGTAATAAATTTGGTCATACTTGAAAATAAAGCAAGTTAATGGAAATGCATAAAAAATGCCAAATTTGCTAAACAAGACACAAAAGATGATAGTGACAGTTTGTTCCTTATGTGTTGCTCAACAACCGTATGCTCTATGGATGTTTAGTTCTTAGATAGCAGCTGCAATAAACATGTGACTACAAATTTGGAGGCTCTTAACAATTTGGATAAATTTGTTCAAACTACTGTAAAGTTGGCTAATGGCGTCTCGTTTGAAGCAAAAGGAAAAGGCAATGTGCAGCTCTATTCAAGTGATAGTAGATGCATCAAAGATGTCATGTATGTTCCTCATCTTGACTCAAGTCTCTTGAGTGGGGATCAATTTCTGAGACAAGCTTGTTCCCTTGTTTTTTAAAGACATGTGTTGTGTTGTATTTTTGGATAAAAGCAAAAGTAATTCACTGTTTAATATTCTAATGACTAAAAATGACTTGTTCCCACTTTGTCTTAATAATATGCATTCACTGAATCTTTAGAAGACAAGAATTGGCTATGGCATCACAGGTGTGGACATTGAGTTTTAGAAGTTTAAGTTCTTTATTTAACCAAAATATGGTAGTTAGAATGCCATGCATTCAGAATATTGAAGAAATATGTGAGAGTCGTGTTTTTGGAAAGTAGCATTAACCTTTCCTAAAGGAAATGCTAAAAGAGCATCCAAACCTATTAAACTATTCCATTCAAATGCATGTGGACCTATGAGGACTCCTTCTCTTAACAAAAATGCATATTTTATTATGTTTGCAGATGATTACAACAAATTTACTTAAGTCTACTTTGCTAAAGAAAAATAAGAGGCATTGCATACATTTAAGAACTTTAAAAGTCGTGTTGAAAATTAGAGTGGGCATTCTTTAAAGATCCTAAGGAAAGACAAGGGTGGTGAATTTCTATTAAATGAATTCAATAGATTTTGTGCAGATTCTAGAATTCTAAGATAACTAACAACTAGCTACATAACATAACAAAACAGTGTAGCTACGAGAAAGAATAGAAGTCTTGTGGAAGTGGCCAATAGTTTTATGAAAACTAAGGATTTACCATGGAGTTTCTAGGTAGAAGCAATTCACATGATAGCTTATATTTTGAATATCTGCCTACAACAACACTACACCATCAAACACCTTTTGAAGCAATGTATGGGAGGAAACCAAAGGTATCACATTTCAAAGTCTTTGGCTTCATTTCATATATTCATATTCCTTCTTAGTATAGGGCGAAACTAGATGATAATAGTGTGAAGTGCATATTCATTGGTTATAGTGTTGAAACTAAAGGTTATTGTCTATATAATCCCTTGACTAATAAGCTTTTTGTTAGTTTTGATGTTCTGATCAATGAGAAGAATGCGTTGAATTGGACCAATGATAAAGGTAGCTCAAAACTTCTCCATTATTATAATGAATTTTTTCAGGTTGATGATACTACTAATATTGATCATGCCTCTTCTTCAACATATTCAAGTCCATCATCTCCAACAATTTCAGCTTCTCATCACTCAACACCTTCAACTCCATTGTCTTCTTCAAGTACTTCATCAACGCCTCCAAGAAAATGGTATTCTTTCATAAAGATTTATAAAGAAATAGAAAGATGTCAATTTGCATCACTTCAAGAACCCACTTGTTTTGAAGATGCAGTTCAAATTAAAGAATGAAGGGTAGCCATGGATGAAGAAATCAATGCTTTGGAAAAACATGACATATGGGAGCTTACTAATTTACTAAGTGGGAAAAAGAAAATTGGTATCAAATGGATATATAAGCTCAAATTCAAACATGATGGATCAATATAAAAGTATAAAGCACATCTAGTTGCACGAGATTAAATGCAACAAGAAAGTATTGATTTTCAAGAAACATTTTCACCTATAGCTAAATTTGATATATCAAAACTATTTTGGTAGTTACTGCAACATTGCAGATGGAATGTTTATCAGCTTGATATTTATTAGCACAAATAATACAATAATCCAAACATTTTGTACAGCTAGCCCTAATTAGATCATCTAGAATATTCTTCTATTATTACCTTAGGTGTATGTGTCCTTATCTTGTGAATACTTATCCTTATAGGGTCTCTATATAAACATTGTAACAGTGTCTCTGAAAAGCATATCCGAAAGCAATGACACCTTTTCTTTAATATTTTTGTCTCTGTCTTGTTCTATTATGGTATTAGAGTCTCTATCCCTTGTCAGCCATGAGTAACCTTTCAAAAAACCCTACCCCACCCTCCTCATCCACTACCTCTGACTAAATACCTCAAAACCCACCTACTGCCTTTCCCTCCATCATCTCCCATTTTCTCATAGTCAAGCTTACCCCTGATAACTACCTTGCATGGCATGCTCAAATGCTTCCCTATCTGTGTGGCCAATGCGTTTTCTACTACATTGATAGCTCAAATCCTTAACCACCTCCTAAAACCTTTCATGGCTCCCCAAACATTCATTAAATGGTTTGAACAAGATCAATTGTTTATTGCCTTACTCATTTTATCTCTTTCAAAAAAACTCACTGCTCAAGTAATGCATCACAAAACCTCTCTTTCCACATGGCTTGCTTTTAAAACTCTATTTTCTCAACAGTCACAAGCTAAATTTGTTCTTCTTTATAAACAACTTACCTCTCTAAAAAAAGGTGGCAAATCTGTTTCAGAGTATTATAATTGAGCCTATTTTCTCTTAAATTCTCTTACAACGGTTGGCAATCCCATCTCCAATTTCAACTTTAACTCATACCTTCTTGAAGGGCTTGGCTTTGATTTTGATTACATCCTTTACCACCAGACAAGATGTTCTTACCCCTGAAGAAATTTTAAGTCGTCTTCTAACCTATGAAGCTTGTCAATCTTGACATCACGATTTCTTTATTCCTTCTATTACTGCAGATGCTGTTACAACCCAATCACCTTCTACTCCACTTCAAACTCAATCACCTTTCTCTTCATGAGGTTGTGATAGTTATGGTTCCTACTTTCCAAAAGGTCGTGGTGGTCGTCAATTTACCTTCTATGGTGGTTATGGTTTTTATCACAATGGTGGACACTCTGTTCGCGGATGTGGAGGCCACTTATCCTTCTTTAACTCCAACTCTGAGGCTTCATGCCAACTATGTTTTAAATATGGGCATCAAGCTACTACTTGTTTTCAACGTTAAGACCACACCTTTCAAGCTCCTGACCCTAGTTCCATTTCCACCCATTACTCTGCTTTTCCTCTAGCAGTGGAGGACTCTCTTTAGTATCCAAACACAGGTACTACCAACCATATGACCTCTAACTTATCTAATCTCAATATTTAATTTACTCCTTATACAGGTCAAGATACCATTCAAAACATTGGCTCGGGTCACCTAAACTCATCTACTGGTAGATATCTCCTTACTCAGCTTTTACATTTTCCAGACATTACTAAGAATTTATTATCTGTTTATCAATTTTGTATTGATAATAATGTATTCTTTGAATTTCACGCTCATTGTTTCTTTATGAAGGATTGGACAATCGAAGCAATACTTCTTTAAGGACCCAGTGTAACATCCCGTCCCCATATTAAAGGTTAGAACCCAGATTTCAATAATGGAGAGAATAACAATGTGAGAGCTAGAAAAATTTACATTTCATGCCCAGCAGCATGTTAGCATACATGCATATGAATTTAAATCTTTACACATACAAAAAATAAGTGTACATGCATTCATTGACAACTTACGGATATGATTGTTGATTTTTTATTGGAAATGAGAAGTAGAGGGAGTAGAAAGAGTGATCTTGGTATGAATTGTGATAAGGAAAGATTTGGAACCAAAAGTGGTGATTGATCTGGAAAATGTCCACTGAGTGTGCTTCTGTCTATTAGCCATAACTTTTTTTTCTAGTTATCCAAATGAGACGATTCCTTGTTTGGATTAAACTAAAAACATATGGCTACATTTCTTATGAAGACATCGAATTTAAATTCTGTCTTTAAGAATCACAAAATTTGCCATAAAGTTGAGAACTGGGTACAGTACATTGGGGGATGAACGTAAAAAAATTTGTGTTCTAAATTTAAGGGCGATTCTAGATTTGTTCTAGGCTAAATTAGAGAAAGGTGTCTTCTAAAAAGTTATATATCTTTCTTTTATTTTTCCAACGGTATATAGTATGAGAATTTTGGACATTTGAGCTGAACATTATAGTCCTTATAAAGGAAGATGTATCTTTTGCCTTTTTGCTTCTTCTGTGATGACGTCATCTTCTTCTATGTTTTGCTTCTTCTGTGATGATGTCATCTTCTTCTATGTTTCTTCTGTGATGACGTCATCTTCTTCTGTGTTTACTTTCTGACATTTCGCCTGTCTTTTTACATTTCGTCTACCTTTTCATTTGGCTTCGACTAAACCTATCTTCTATCTCATTTTTTACCCTTTAGAAGATAGAATCTGTCTTTGAGGCCTTCAAGAAAGTTATAGATATTGAAGTCCTATTTTTAACCATATAAAGAATGCCTTAATCTGATATCTATAGGGAAAGTTATAGCAATTTTCCCATTTTGTCTGTCTTTTTTCATTTCATCTGCCTTTTCATTTGGCTTCTACTGAACCTATCTTCTGTCTCATTTTTGACCCTTCAAAGATAGAATTTGTCTTTGAGGTCTTCATAAAAGTTGTATATCTTGAAGTCCTCTTTCGAACCATATAAAGGACACCTTAATTTGATATCTTTAGGGAAAGTTATAGCAATTTTCCCATTTTGTCTGTCTTTTTTCATTTCGTCTGTCTTTTTTCATTTGGCTTCGTTTGAACCTATCTTTTGTCTCATTTTTTACCCTTCAAAAGATAGAATCAGTCTTTGAGGTCTTCATGAAAGTAACAGATCTTGAAGTCCTCTTTCAAACCATATAAATATCGCCTTAATCTGATATCTTAGGGAAAGTTATAGCAATTTTTCCATTTTGTCTGTCTTTTTCCATTTCGTCTGCTTTTTCATTTGGCTTCATCTGTACCTATCTTCTATTCCATTTTTGACCCTTAAGAAGATAGAATATGTCTTTAAGGTCTTCATGAAATTTGTAGATCTTGAAGTCCTATTTTGAACCATATAAATAACACCTTAATCCGATATCTTTAGGGAAAGTTATAGTAATTTTCCCATTTCGTCTGTCTTTTTTCATTAGTCTACTTTTTCATTTGGCTTCATCTGTACCTATCTTCTGGTCCATTTTAACCCTTCAGATGATAAAATCTGACCTCAAAATCTTCTTTGAGTTGTAGATCTCGAATTCTTGTTTGAAATCATCCTAATATGATCTTAATCCAACATCTCTAGTGAAAGTTATGTCATTTGTCCCGAGACAAGTTCAGTATGATTGAGGACAAAAACATGTTTGATTCTTTTAGCCATAACTTCTTCTCTAGACACTCAAATGACTTGATTCTTGAACCATTAGACACGTAAGACAATAGAGAATATTTTTCTAGAATAAAGTGTTATGTCAGAATGTTCAAGGGTGTTTTTGTCAAGACACTTAAGTATAAAAGACATAAGACATAAATGGAAGGACAAATAGGACATTTCTCAATCATTAAGGGCAAAATGGACAATTCTCATTGATTAAGGGGATAATTGGAAAAAGAAGTGTTGTCTTCCTTATAAATGAAGAAGAAAAACGTGAATGGAAGGATAAGCTATAGAGAATAACGAAAATGAGAGAGAAAGAGAAAGAAAGTGATGGTTTGAGAGAAAAGAAGAGAGTGGCTTAGGGTTTAATTCTTTTTAATCTTCAAGAAAGATTTTGATGTTGTCCAAGAAGAGAAAAAGGAAGAGGAAGAAAAGAGCTTCCATTTGAGTTAAAGATCTCTTTAATTGGTGAAGAATCAAAGTAAGATCATTTTGAATCTTTTGGATTTTTGGTAGGATTCTAGTTCATGGAGTTTAGAAAATGCTTAGGTTTAAGTATTCTAAAATCAATTTTAGTGATTTTGCATTATGGGATTTTTAATTGAATTCCTATTGGATGAGAATTTGGATATTATGAGATCATATGAGGCTAGAAATGAGATGACGAGAAATTGAGTTATGATATAAAGTAACCAAGTGTTCTTGAGGTGTAAGCTTATGAATAAGC
>JAOSBN010038766.1:0-15579 GCA_027563595.1 Erythroxylum suave
GATTGTTTTCATTGTTAAAGGAAATCAAGAGAGGCAAGATAAGCAAGAGGAAGGACATCCCTAAGCAAGTTTATAAGAAAAGGTATTCAAGGTGGGTGACACTTTTATAATTCAGTAATAAGCCCCTAAAGCTTTCTTTCGAACCAAGGAAGTTTTAAAAATGTTTTCAATTGTTCTTGTATGCTTTGAAAATGTGCAATATGTTTGCATATGAATTGTGATTTGGTTTACGAAAATGATTTTGAAACGTTATTATGAATATGAGATCAAGTTTTGGAAAAATGTCGTTTAGGCCATAAGATTACAAGATGTGAAATATATGTGTTATGTGGGTTTGTGCTGGTCCCCTAAGTTAAGTCAAATGCACTTGTCTAAAGGCTTCACCCGCCTTCCCGCTAGTGGCATGGAGCTCCTTCATGGACTCCCCTAGGTTCACGGCTGTGCAAAACCATTAAGTGGAATTACGCTACTATGTTCTATTCACGGCTACACCCTCCCTTATGGGAAATGTGTAGTACGTTCTGTTTTGGATCCACCCAAACCATTTTCACGTGCTTATGTGTTAGCAAGTTGATGCATACATGACTTTGTTTATGAATTGTTTGATAAAGTGAAAATTTTGTGAAATAAGTATTGGGTGATTTTTCAAGCAAAATTACTACGGTTTCTAAAATGTATAATGCAATGAATTTTACAAATGGGTTTTGCTTGTTTCTTGATTATAAATCTGTTACCCACGAGTTTTACGCTCACCCCCTCCCAATTCTATCCCATTTTGTTGAAGAGCAAACAGTAAGTAAGTCAAGAGTCAAGGCAGCACTCCAGTCTGCATATGAACCTTTATATCTTTAAGCTAGAATTTTTGAGAATTCAAGGCTTTAGCCACATTTCAAGTTTTACTGGTTCAAATGTATTATGTATTGTGGCTTGAAATGTTCAGTAAAGCTTTATAAAGATTTCTTCCAATTAGTATGAATGAAATGTATTTTGGATCTATTATGACCACTTTTAAGTTTTCATATTGCATGTGATGTTCAGATGAGTTTGATGCTTTGGGAAGTAGTTAGTAATTATTTTATGGCGTATTTGATCCTTGGAAATTGAATGAATGAGGGTGGTTGAAAAGAGTTATGTTGTATTAAAGTAAGGTAGGTTGTAAGGGAAAACACGGACGAAAGGAATCGTCTATGATGACATCAGCACATAGACGTAAGGGAAAACACAGAAGAAAGGAATCATTTGTGATCATGTCAGCATATAGACGCAAGGAAACATAAACACATGGGAAAACACAGATGAAAGGAATCATCTGTGATGACGTCTGCACATAGATGCAAGGGAAAACACAGACGAAAGGAATCGTCTGTGATGACATTAGCACATAGACATAAGGAAACATAGACACAAGGGAAAACACAAGGAATCATCTGTGATGACACGTCATAACACAGACGCAAGGAAAGACATATGCAAGGAATCATCTTTGATGACATGTCATAACACAGACGATAGAAAGACAGATGATGGAAAGGCAGACTATAGAAAGATAGATGAAGAAAGTCAACCACAGACGATAAAACACAAACGATAAGTGGTCAACACAAACAAAGAAAGTCAACCACAGACGATAGAACACAGACGATAGGTGGTCAACACAGACAAAGAAAGTCAAAGATAGATGATAGGCAAGATGGACGAAAGGAAACACAGACCATAAGCAAACACAGACGATAGGCCAACCATAGACGATACAAAGAAGAAGTTAAGCCAATATGATTGAACAATCACTTAGTGGGAATTAATCACAGAATTCACTAATGAATGGTTTTCAACAAGAAGGGGTTATTAAGGATTAAGAAGCAGTTAGAGACGTAGGCTTTAAGTACAAGTCAATGGACAAAATGTTTAGAAGAGATTAAGATGAAATTACACTTTGAGGATTGTTTTGGTGAGGGCACTCCACCCTTATAGGATGTGCGTCCAGATGTCACTTGGGACGTCGGGCTCGTGACTTGCAAGGGCAGGGTCGCAACACTCATCAAGTTCCCTAGGATTCACACAAGGAAAAGCACTTACCATTTGTTGGTTATTAGGGGCATCTATATAATATAAGCCTTATTTTCACAAGTAATGGAGAACACACAAAAGCTTTGGAATATTATTTTCAGGCACTAGCACAAAACCCCTTCTTACCACAAGTTTTTAATAATATGGTCATGATCTGTCATTACGTGTGACTATCTCTACTATAGAAAGAAAAGAGAAAGAAAGAGTGAAATTGACTAGTAAAAAACAATAAGCTTTCTATATATGCATCGTCCAAAAAAAATTTTCAAAATGAAATAAGGAATAAACAAACCATAGATAAATTTCAAGCGACTTTTTTTGAAGTCCAATAAATCTTTTCGCAGAAATTTGCTCCCAATCCAATAAGGGAATCAAATTGATTATAGAAACATGAATTTAATTAGTCGATTTATTAGTGGACAAGGAAAAATATTATTTCTGGTATAGAAGATTCCATTCGCTAGCCTCATGGGTAATTTCATTACCCTCACAAGCAAGATCGCATCCTTTGTTATGAGCTTCTGCACATGCTTCTAGAGCTACTCTATTAGCTACGGCATTAGGTGCATTTCCCAAAGGGTGCCCTAAAGTTCCTCCACCATATTGTAGGAAAGAATCATCTCCAAAGATCTCAGTTAGAGTAGGCATATGCCAAACATGAATACCTCCTGAAGCCACGGGCAGAACACCTAGTAAAGAGACCCAATCTTGAGTGAAATAAATACCATGACTTCGATCTTTCTCAATAAAATCATTCCTAAGTAAATCAATAAAGCCCAAAGTGATTTCTCTTTCACCTTCAAGTTTACCTATTATGGTACTAGAGTGAATATGATCCCTACTAGACATACGTAATACCTTAGCTAGTAGACGAAAGTGTCTTCTGTCAATCAATAACTACAGGCATTGCACAATGGACATTAAGAAGTAAACCATTATCTCGACAATAATGAGCCAGACTAGTATTTGCGGTGAATCCCCCTATTAAATACTTATGCATTACATTAGGAACTCCCAATTCTTTGGTAAATACAGCCCTTTTGATCATTTCTTCACATGTACCTACAGTAGCATTCAAATAATGCCCTTTGATTTCACCAGTTTCTGCCTGTGCTTTACAAAGTCCTCCAGCACAAAACAAGAAACGGTCTTTCCAACTCATAAATGGTTAGGAGTTCACGTTCTCATCATCTTTGGTAAAATCAAGCTCATTGTAGAGACATTCATGAACTACTCTACCGTAATTCTTGGCACTTTTTTTTGTTTTTAATATGTAATGTCTGAATCATATTTGTGAATAACTATGCTACCGGTTTTTTTTCAGAACGAGTACTATAATTACTATAATCATAATAGAATATTTATTATTATATTAATATTATATACAAATATATAATAAAATTATATAGAATATTTATTATTCCATTATATTTTATTTATATTACATTTTTTATTATATTACATTATATGTTATTTTGGGCTAGAAAATTTTTGACATATTTGTTTTTTTTTTACGAGAATCAATCTTACTACTTCTGGTCCTCGGGTTTTCACGCTTGAAAGAAATAAACTAGGACGTATTACTCAAATCATTGGCCCAGCGCTAGATGTATCTTTTCACCCAGGTAAGATGCCTAATATTTACAATGCTCTGGTCGTTAAGGGTTGAGATATTGGCAGCCAACAAATTAATGTTAATTGGGAAGTACATCAATTATTAGGAAATAATCGAGATTGAGCTATAGCTATGAGTGCTACAAAGGGTCTAATGAGAGGAATGGAAGTGACTAACACAGGAGCTCCTCTAACTTTTCTAGTCAGTGGGGCCACTCTAGGACGAATTTTCAATGTTCGAGAGAAAATTTAGATATTTCATTTCAAAAAGGTTAAGGATTAGAAACTTGAAAAACAAAGATTGGGTTGCACTATACATGTGAAAGAGTATACAATAATAACCTATTTGGTGAATTAAATACAGGGTCTAATAACAAAATTCTGATTAGTTACTAATATTGGTTGATACTTTTAATTGAAACTTTATGAAAGATTCCTGCAAAGGGTTTCATTAACTCCTAATTCATGTCGAGAAGACCTTGTTACTATGATAATTCTTAATTCATAAGTTGTAGGGAGGGACTTATGTCACCACAAATAGAGACTAAACCAAAATATATACATGGGTATAGTCAACACCATTCATGATCATGACAATCCACAACTTTGCATATCATTTCATTTCTCCACCACTAAAAGTCACATGCAAAATCATCGATCAAAGGACTTTTCAAGGTTATAATGTGGGAAAGCATAAGGTGAGATGTATTTGGGTCAAGTAACATGAAAATCATTAAAGCTAGTGAAACAAATGCAACACTTAATATGACATCAAGTGCATAAGTTCACACTTATAAAAAACTGGGTACCATTAATAGTTATATTTCACAACTCAGTTCAGCTCTCACACACGAACCAAATGAAGCATATACTAATATGAAGAAATCACTCGTACAATTTATGCCAACAATGCATTGAAACCATAAGAGTGAACCTTCCAAGCCAACTTCTACCTCTTATCCAACATACTCAAATAAAAAATTCATTACAACTCCAGGAAGATGCATTAATCATCAATAACTTTGCAAACTCATATGCACTTCTTCCTTGATAAATTTATTTAAACAAAATTTATTTCATTTTTAATTTTCTTTCTTTCTTTTCCCTTTTCTTTTCTTTTCTTTTCTTATGCTTTTCTCTTTTCTTTCTTTTCTTTTTTTAACATTAAAAGAAACTACGTTAACATGGGAATTTCAATGATAAAACATAACAAAATCTCCTAACATTAACCAATCCACACATATATACACCCCCACACTTATGCTTTTGTACATCCACAAACTCAACAATCAACAAATGTTCCACTAGCTTCAAGTCTTAGGAAGGACATTTTGTTAGGTTAAAGCATGTAATGTGACTAATACATAAAGAAAAGGCAATTAAAGCTCAAGGGGGCTTATCATAAAGGAAAATCATATAATGGGTAGGCTATTTGGCTAATGTAGTTCGGAAAAGCAAAGAATGCCTAATCATATATATGTTAATGCATGTGATAAAAATGTGGTCTCAAATAGAAATTCAAGGTAAAATCAGGATGTACATGTCATAAAGGACACACATTATCAAAGGACAATAAGACTGATATAAATGTGTCACTCTAATAAGGCTCAAAATCTCACTGGCTTTGTTTACTATTAGTGAATACTCTTCTAAAGATAATGCACATTGACCAATCACAAGAGTAAAAATACATGTTAAAGTTGCTATGAAGTTCTATAGTCAATTCACACTCTAATTATGACTATATAATCCCATAAGAAATAGAAACGAGAAAATGTTTATTTGTTTGTTTTATTCTCTCTCATTTTTATTTAAAACTTAAAACAAGCAAGAAACAAACTAACAAAGAGAACACATACATATAAAAAGAAATGTTAAAATGTAAAGAAAAGAAATTTACTTCCCTTTGGTTACCTCCCAAAAAGCGCCTTTGTTTAGAGTCATTGGCTCGACTCCTTCTTATCTTTACATGACTCAGGTATTATAGTTAGCGCCACTTTCACACGAGGTTGTTCTAGATAAGGCCTTGGTTGATCATCATCCCCATTCAGCATCTTCCCTATCCTAAGATTCTCAATCTTGACTATGTCTATGCACTCTGGAAAGATCTCAAATGTCAATTCGCCTTTTTCTTCCCCATTTAATTCCTTCAATCTACTATGTAAAGGTGAAGAGTTATTCTTAAAAATAATCATGAACTCTGTACTTACCTCTTAGCTAAAAGATATGTCTATTTCTGCTTCAGGCTCCTCCTTTTCTTCTTCTATGCAAGCAACTCGTTAAGTAATGCTCTCAAAATTCTCAAGCTCCTCACCACTTTGTAAGGTTTCCGCACTAACTTCGATTGGGTATACCTCAGGCTTATATGGCTTCTCCTCTTCCATTTATGATTCTAGGTAGTTGATCCTTACTACCATCTCACCCATTTGGCTTACCATTTTCTGGTTTCTAGATGTTATATGCCTCATTTCTTACTACAACTCTTGTAATTGCTAGTGTAATCTCTGTTGAAATTAAGGATTGTTAGCAATAACAACATTCATCAATTCTTCCAAAGATGTACTTGATTTTTGACAAGAAGCTTCTGGTCTACACAAGAATTGTTCTGTGTCCTACAAACTATTATGTAAGTAATTATGATGATTATCCCGTCCATACAAAAAGTTAGGTTGATCAATCCAAACATTGTTATAGGATTAAGAATATAAGATATAAAAAAATTACTTTCATCTATGAATTTTTTTAAATTTTTCATAAAAACGAAATAGAAAAATGGAAGGATCATGAAATAACATAAAAGAAATCAATTACAAACAAATATATACAAAACACCAATTAAAATCACAAACAAAAATTAAAACATCGCACTCTCTTGCCACAATGCCAAAATTAACAGCATGTCATAACACTACTCAAAATAAAGTAACTAGACCACTACTATAACAATGGTGCATCTAGGTTGATCCCATAAAGAGTGTATGTAAAGTTTATGAAATGAAATTAATCAATGTTTATGTTTAGGAGGTTTTGGATTTTTCAAACAAGAAAATAAAATGAAACTAGACTAATAAAAACAAATTAAAGAAAACATGCAAACAAATGATAAAAGTGGAGAATTCGTTAGGGACCGATTCTTTGGTTCAATCTTGGGCTACACCCTAAATAAACATATTTCATTGATTTGTTGTTCTCTAACCTCTCCTAGCAACTATTAATCGTGGGTTAATAACTAACCTTAGTTTTCCTTTATGTTTTGTTTATTCAAGATACGATCATTAATTAAACCTAACCACCTAATAACCTATGATACTATCTCTAGATTTAATTAGGTAATAGCATTACAAATTAGGAAAACTGATTAGTTAAGGCAATAACTACATACAATGCATGATTTAACCTAGGTCATATTATCTCTAATAATTACAAATCATTAGTCGCTACACATGAATTTCAACATATCAATTACCAATTATATCGAAATTCTAGCAATGGATTTGCAAATAAATAATTCAATAAATGCATTAAAATCATCCTTTCACAATACCCAGTGAGTTTACACATAAATAACCAAATAATAATGAAAATCCGATTATCCACACACAACCCAAATCCATATTCGTATGATGACATAATCAATTTAATAGGAAAGAAAGAAACAATAAAACTATGGCAGGATGTCACCTCCGAATTGACTTCGGGATGTCAAACCCCATTAATGACCCTACCAAAGGCCCCCAACAGCTGTCTTCACTACGCCTCCTTCTGTTTCTACCTAACCTACCGTGAGCTACTGTTCACTTTGATGTGATGAATTAACTTTTTGGTGATGCTAATGCACACATTTTAAAAACCTTGCAAAAGTAACTCTTGTCTATGTGAAACACAGTCTGTGTTTCACTGTTGTTCTCCTAAACAGTAATGCATTGTTTTGCTTCATAGTTGCTCCTTGCTTCTGTTGTTGTTTTTTGCTTCTTTGCCTAAATATTAGTACTTTATCCACCTACTGCAACTATGAGCATGATTGTCTAATAATTAAATTAATACCATGCAAATCCATGAATAATCCATGCAAAATCCGCAACCCACATTGTTCTTCTTTGTGTTTCCATCTTTCTTGTCTTTTAATTTTCTTCTTCTCACTCCATGAAGACAAGTAAAAAACAATCTTCAAAAAAAGGCCAAAATAAAGAGCTTCGATTCACTTTAACTTCTTTACTTCCAAATTATGCCTAAAATCACATATGATCAATTAAGCACCTATCAACACTACTTAATTCAGGTTGTGTTTTGTTTAAGACTCAAATTCAAATAATAAAAACTGAAAAAAAATAAATCAAAAAAATTAGAAATGAAAAAATAATGTAACAAAAGTGCAAAAACTTTGATTTAAAGATTAAAGATTAGAGATCATTGTTGCCCTATCTTGTCTCCCTCCTACCTCGTTGATTGAGTCATCCCTCACTTAAGATGTCCTAATGCTTCAATCTATAAGGCCCTATCATATACCCTAGAAGTATTATAGCATGTCTAGAATGAATTAAAAAGTGAGCATAACAAATGAATTAAGTGCATCTAAGCATAGTAAGAGACATATTGGTACTTAATGTAAAAGATTTGCATAAATGGGTAATTTTTTCATTTTGGCATGAACATACCTCTATAATTTAGCCATATCTTGGTCTGTAGACCTCAAAATTAGATAATATCAATTGGAAATTAAGCTAAAGACATAGATCTAAAATTTCATGAAGGAACTGAAATTTTATTGTGCCTCTAAGATGTTTAAATTTTGGCTTGAAGTCGAGTTATGCCTGTTGTCCCTATTTTTGAACAGCCTATAGTGTTTTGGGTATAAATCTTGGAATGATTGACAAAATTGCATGAAATTTATTACATTAGAAAACTAAGACATAAGGGAATGAAAATTTATAAGATCATAGGCCAATGTGGGAAGTAAAGGAAGAAGAAGGACCAATATGTAGTTTTTCTAATAAGGCATGTGTGACCAATAACAATAAAGCATTTGTGTCCAATAGGAATTGAGTATATGTGTGAGTCTTGAAATTTCTCAAATGGGGATATGGAGAGGGGAGATGCACGACATTTTGGGGGTTCTAAGTTCATATTTTTCTCCTTTCCATTCCACCTTCTTTATCCCATAATTTTTCATGTAAGAAATCAGGTCATTCTTAGGTGGAAATCAAGGTAAAAGTTAGGAGTTTTCTCTACACCTTTATCTATTCTTAATTTTCTTATGAAGGAATGAAATTATAATGTTGGAAGCAGGATTTAGAGGTATATTTTTTATGTTTCTAGTAGGTGAGTTAAGCAAAACCAAAGAGGAAGGGAAGGAAAGACAATAGAAGACTTTGTCAATTTTTAGGTTTGGGACTTCACTTGGTTGATTTCTATACTTGTGTATTACTGAAAGGATATGAAGATTCTTTTGGATGTGGAATTGTTTCTGGGATGTTTTTGGAGTTATTTTGGTGTTACTTTACATGAACTTGGTTGAATATGACAAGAGAGTATCGTGTAATGGAATTCTGTCTATAGTTTATTTGAGATAGTCACATTGTTTGAGTCATAATTCAGCATACGGACCTCCAAATTGTGTGATTTTAGTTGCATATGAAACCTAATACATAGAGATAAATATCTCTAGAAGGAACTTTGATTTAATTCTGGCTCTATGACCTCAAAAATTGAGATCGAAAAAGGTGACCTGATGTTGCCTATTTTGGAGAAGCCTGAAATATTTTGCTTATATATCTCAATTTAGAAGCCCAAATGGTTTGATTATTAGTGCTATAGAAACTATAGACATACAGGAAAAAATTTCTAGAAGACCTTAAAGCCCAGTTCTGACATTTTCTATATGCATATTAAGGAACAAGTGGTGGTATGAATCTCTGTCATGACCATGACATTGTTCTTGTTTCTGATTATTTTACCAAATCTTATCCAAATCTTTTTGAATGTGTATGAAGCCTTTCAAATACTTCCAAATAAATGAAGCAAGAATTAACATGTGTGAATTGCGTGATCGAACAATGGATTTTTAGATTGAGCATAATGCATTCCAAAGAAAACTTACTTGTACAAAAATGATTGGTATGCATATTTGCTGCTTATATATATATATTAAGATTGGGAAATACTACTTTAGTTGATCTTTAGGAGATTTTCTACGAGATCTAAAGATATTTATTCTTAATCTCTCTATTTCAAGTTTCATGCTTTGTTGCGTGAGAAAAAGTTTTAAGTTTTCTCCTTCTTTTTGTGTGTTTATCTTTGGTTCTGTAATTCAAAAAATGTTTCACACTTGCGAGTCATTTTCCCATTTTGGTTTGCTATATATATATATATAAAGATTGGGAAATATCACTTTAGTCGATCTTTGGGGGATTCTCTGTGAGATCTAAAGATATTTATTCTTAGTCTCTCTATTTCAAGTTTCCTGTTTTGTTGCGTGAGAAAAAGTTTTAAGCTTTCTCCTTTTTTTAATATGTTTAGCTTTATTTCTGTAATTCAGAAAATGTTTCACACTTGCGAGTCATTTTCCCATTTTAGTTTCCTTTCTTTTTTTGTATGATATGTTATTTTATCGTGAAATGTTTGTTCTTTTTGGGTCTCATATTCTTTTTGTTGTTGCTTTTTTGTTTTGTTTTGTGCTAGTGGGAATTACTTCTTTACATGCTCTCAGTTGGTCATGTTTTGATTGATCAGGCAGTGCTTGAGGTTTTTGGGTTTTTTTAGTTTTGATCATACTTTCAGCATCTTTAGAACTTGAAAGAGTCATGAGGTTTTTATCAAACAATACAGGTTCCACTTTAGCTGTAGTGTGGGTGAAGTTGGAGATTGGTCTGTAGTGATTTTCGTGGAGACCTAATTAGTGCTGGAGTGTTCAGAGACGTTTTTGGCTTCTTTATGGAGCTTTATCTACTTCCTGCCTTACTTTACCAGACTCCTACTTTTAGCTACTAGTAAAGACTAGTTTTTAATTTCTATTCCACCATTTTTAGTTTCTCTTACTCCTCTCTAGTTATCGTCGTTAAGTTAAGAAGACTTCACTTCTTCTATTGATTTTGATGAAAGTCAAATAATAATAATAATAGAAGTGTGTGGACTATATTGATGAGTTCATTAAGTGCACAGATAAATATAAGTGACACAAATCATCAAATCAAGACAATATTCAAGTAAAAGTTGAATAAGACGAAGTCTAGGATGGATTAGACGAAGTGATTAAGCGTAGTCACTAAATGAAGCATACAAATCAAATCAAGACAATATAACTTAATAATAGTCTACAATGTCAGTTAGTTAGTTGGAGTTGGATACAGGACTCAACTAATAGCATATCTCAGAAGATTCTACAAGTAGTTTTCTTAAGAAGACCATTGGAGATTTAGACTATAAATATCAGTTGTAGTCATAGACTTTATTTGTTTTACTTTAATTTTTCTTACACTTTACGAAAATAATTATATGCTCAAGTGAGTATATTGTAAAAATATTTGAGTGAAAAGAAGAAAGAAAGAGATCAAGAAAAATTGTAACGTGAGTGTGAAAACTCAATCAAATATCTTTTCAAGTGAAAGGAAGGCTAGAGCCTGAAGAGGCTAAGATAGCAGATAAAGAATACTTTGTGAAAAAGACCTTAAGAGGCTCTGAAAATGTAGAAATAATACTTTTAAAGTTGAAGTAGATAGTGAAATCTCAGATAAACTCTGAGGACTGGACGTAGCCCAAAGGTTAAGGGTGAACTAGTATAAATCGCAGTATCATATTATCTAACCCTTATCTCTTTAATTTCTTATTGTTAAAAGAGTAGATAATATTTTCCCTGTTGCATTACTAAAACGAATTAAGTGCGTTGTTTTGTAATCGTCTGAATTTTTCAAGAAAATCAAGAAGATTTTAAAGATTATTATCTTAGACGATTTAACACAATTGAACCCGCCTTCTTGTGTATTTTACATATTATACGTGATTTCTATATTAACAAGTGATTTACTTCAATGGGAATAATAAGTTTCACTTTTATTTAGTACTGCCTTTCTTTTATTAATTTTATTTTATTGATTTTGTATGTAGAGATCTAATACGAGCTCAATCACACTCCCCTAAATTAAGCACCTTTACCTTTCTTCTCCGTTTTAGTTTTTATCTCTCTATATGCGTGTTTTAGTTGGGGTGATCTAGTTGTTGATTTTAAGCTCTGGTTTTTGTTTGTTTTTCCCTTATTTGTTTACGAATCGATGTTTGTGTTAAAAAATTGTGGTCTTAGGTTTACAACGGTCACTTACTCATTTGGTTGTCTTGATTTGTTTATTTGTGATAATATCTGTAACTTAGTTTCTTAAGCTATTAAAACCCTAGCTTTTCCCTTCTACTAATTTCTTTAATGTGTCATTGTGGGGTTTGACCTTGATTTATGAAAGTGTCATCAAAATCCTAGCTTTCCCTTTTGCTATTTACTCAATCTTAAGTTTCGTTTGGGATCTTAACCCTCATCTTCTCTTGCTTCGTGAGTTTTGGAGATCTTTTCCTGTAGTTTTGGTGACTAATGCTTATCACTACTTATTTAGATTGATATAGATTTTTCCTTGAGTTTAAATATTAAATTGTGTGTTTTGTTAATCTTCTATTTGCTCATTGAGTTGTGGTTGCTTGGTTTTGTTCTTTTTGGGTTATTAGCTATTTTGATAACTAGGCATGTTAGTTGTTTGGTTGTAATTTATAGATCATAGTTTCTTCTCTTCTTTTTTTTATTGATTATTACTTTTCTACTATCAAAATTGTTAGTGTGAATAAGTTTATGACATTGATATGTCATTACTACGTTGCAACAGTGTTTAAAAGCACTAATCTTTTTGGATTCATATGATGTCTCTCATCTCATGACAACGACAACAATGATAGTGGTAGTTAATCTTAGTAGCGAGGTGGGTGGCAATCAAATAATGGTTGAAGGTGGAGCAATCAGGGTGTTTTTGTGTGTTGGACAGAATGGTGTCGTAAGGAAGAGGATAAGTAATAGTAAGGAGGAGAGTGAAACTAAAGAGAGCTGCATTGTGCTAAACTTAGAGTAAGGGGAGAGAGTGGCTATTTAAGAGCTGTGTAGTTTGTAGTTTGTAGGGTGGTCCAAGTTACACGTATAGAGGCATACATTTTAGGAAGTTTTTTGGGTGTTACAGGTGTCACACAGTCGTCGTTCCAAGCAGGTATGTGTTTACTCTTTTTCATTTTAATTCTACGTTGATGTAGGGTTAGACAAGCTGCATCTCTTTGGTCATTAAGTGAGAATACATTCATCAGGTACACATTTACCTTTCGCTTATCTAATTTCGTGATACTCCACTTACTAACCTTAAGCCTCTGCCAGTATAAGACAAGTCCCTTAGATTTTTTTATAACATAATACATCAACCTTTCCTTTTATTCTATTTTATTTTATTTATTTATTTACTTGTTTTCATTTTATTTACCTACTTTTTTAGTCAGTTTTACATATCCACGCTTTTAATCTACATCACTTTTTTTTCATTGTCACATTTACATGTGGGTCTACCAGAAATAGCCTCTCTACTCTGTAAGGGTAAAGTTGCATACTATCAGACATCCCTGACCCCTCTTTAATGTGAAATTTTGGACTGGGTGGTGATGATGATGATATATAGTATGATTATAAAAGTGTGATTTTTACACCCTCCTAATGGTGGTAAGTTATGACTCGCATGTATGAACACATATATAGATTTTATAACTTGAAATATATTTCATATGATTTGTTGATACAGTGGAGGGGTGATGTAAGGAGGATACTTGCTCATATTCTCTTCTTTCTCCTATTCTTGATTTTTCTCAACAGGATGGATGGGCTCCTCTATTTTATTTGTGGGTGGTTCAACTTCCTTCCCATTTCAAAGTGTAATAGCCTTTAATTGCTCCCTTGGTTTTGTTCCCGAAATGTTAGGAAAACTTCCCATATTTTGCATAGAGAAAGTGGTTGATAATTGGTTTACTTAGACCTTTAGATTATGGATTGAAGAAGCATGGTTCTTAATGACTTGCTCAAATTTGGTTTCAAGCCTGTTATATGCATCCTCTATGCCTCCAATTTTATATAAAATCTTATCCAACTTAGATTTCATTGAGTTTGGTTTATCTTGTTGGAAGCCTGATTATTCTTGAGGTCTAAACTATCATTCAACATTGTTCATCCAAGAGAAGTTAGGGTGATTCTTCCACTAGGGTTATAAGTGTTGGAGTGGGGATTATTTCCCCTCTTTGTCCATATTGAGCTCTTATATAATTCACTTGCTATGGATTGCTTTTGTTTATCAAGTAACAGCCTACTGTATCATGGTCCATTTGTCTACAGAGTTCACACTTGAGTTGCAAGGCTTTTACTGGAGCTGAGGACAAAGCCTTCATACAGTTGTCGAGCCAAGTTACCAATTTTTTCTTGCATTTCCACCATTTGATCAACATCTACAATTCCTTTTTGCTCTCGGAAGGTAGTGGTTGCTCGT
The DNA here is from genome assembly GCA_027563595.1 of Erythroxylum suave. Classification (NCBI taxonomy): domain Eukaryota; kingdom Viridiplantae; phylum Streptophyta; class Magnoliopsida; order Malpighiales; family Erythroxylaceae; genus Erythroxylum; species Erythroxylum suave. The sequence continues at coordinate 14,223 of JAOSBN010038766.1, forward strand.
TCAACCGTAGGTAACTATTACTTGCCATCTCCTCTATCAGCTCTTCCACTTCATTAACCATCTTTCTCATCAGTGTTCCTTCTAAAGCTGCGTCGATCGTGCCTCTCGTACGTGAGGTTATTCTATTATAGAATGTTTACAACTAGAATTCCTTGGGTAAGTTATAATCTAGGCATTTCCATTGAAAATCCTTGTATCATTCCCACGCTTCATAGATTGATTCCCCGTCACTTTACTAGAAGTTGGTAATTTCCTTAATGATCTTTGTGGTTTTAGTCGATGGGAAATACTTGTCTAAAAAGGCACGAACTAGCTAATCCCACATTGTAACATTGGTTGGATTAAAGGAATGATACCAAGCCTTTGTTCTATCTCTAAGGGTAAAAGGGAAAAGCCTAATTTTCACTGCATCTTCCGACATCTGATGGTTCCGAAAGGTATCATAGATTTCAAGGAAACACATTATTTGTGCACTAGGATCTTCATTTATTAGTCTATAAAACTACAAATTTTATTGAAGCATGTTTAGGAGATCTAGTTTGACTTCAAATGATGCTGCTTATATAGGTGGCCTAGCTACTCCTTGGTTAGCCACATTGAACTATGGCCTTATGAAGTCTATAAGCATCCATTGTTGACATCCTTGGTTTGCTCATGGTCCAAATATTGCTAAAATTCCTCGACCACTGCTGCTTTGATGATTTCTGCTTCTTCTTCACGCTGAGCTTTCCTAATGGATCGTTCTAGTCGAGTGATGTTTAAGTCTACAGTTTCAACTGCACAACTTTAACTTCTCATGACTCTTATGTTCATGAAACAACATGATTTCATAAATAAAAAGAAAGAACAAAAACAAAAATAAATGAAAAACTAACTAAACGCCTTAAACTATAGAACTAAACTAATCGCCTCCTTAAAAACGACGCTAAAAACTTAATTGTGGTTTTCTTATGTGTCTAAGTTTTAATTAATTAACCTTGATAATTTGCAAGCACATAGGTCGCTTGTGTAGTACATAAGGTGTCGATCATACGAGGAGGGATAATCTAATCCTAAAATCTAAGGACAAAACAATTTACAAAAATCCAATTGTCATAAAACTAAAACAAGAATGCAATTCAATCAATTAAATCAATTTAGGAATCAATTATAAAAATATTAAAAAAATTAGCAGTTGCAATACTCACTTCAGAATCATCCTAAGGTATTACTGTTGGGACTCGATTCGGAAACCGGATCCCAACTGAAACATAACGCAAAACGAAGCGGAAAACGAAACGAAAACTTAACAAAGTGGATCCGACATCCGAAAACAAAGAACAGAGAAAATCGATCGCGTTGGAAACCTAGACTAAAC
>JAOSBN010038847.1:0-15573 GCA_027563595.1 Erythroxylum suave
TCTTAATCATTTCTATATATTTTATTATTATCAAAACTCAAAGGGATTTAATTTGTCAACCACCATTGGTCCAACAAAGGATGCCTTTCGGTTTATGTAATGCAACTGCCACATTCCAAAGATGTATGAGGCTATATTTGCATATATGAATGAAAATTTTATGCAGGTATTTATGGATGATTTTTCTGTCTTTAGAGAGTCTTTTGATCATTGTTTGCTAAAATTAGACAAAATGCTTCAAACTGTCATTTCATAGTCTAAGAGGGGATCATTTTAAGCCATAAGAGTTCATATAAAGGGATTGAAGAGGATTGCGCTAAAACAAAAGTAATTGAAAGTTACGATTTCCCTTCAACTTTCGGGGTGTCTGAGCTTTTCTTGGTCATGCAAGGTTCCATAGATTGTTCATTAAAGATTTTTCCTGTATTGCAAAACCTTTAACTCATCTATTGGTAAAAGATGTGCCTTTTGTTTTTGATGATGATTGTTTGAAATCTTTTAACAGGATGAAGAAGACACTCATAATAGCACCAATTCTAACATCGCCGGATTGGTCTCTTCCATTTGAGATTTTGTGTGTCACAAGCGACTATGTTGTTGGGTACGTACTTGTTCAACAGAAGGAGAAGAGGTTGCATGCTATCTATTACGCAAACAGGACGTTAATGAGAGCATAATTGAATTACACAACTACTGAAAAAGAACTGCTTGCAGTGGTATTTGCTTGTGAAAAATTTTGTTCCTATTTGTTAGGCTCACAAGTTATTGTATTTATAGGCCATACAACATTATGTTACCTTTTCGTCAAGTAGGATGCCAAGGCTAGGCTTATTTGATGGATACTTCTACTTTAAAAGTTCAATATTGAAATCAAAGATAAGAAAAGAGCAGAAAATGTCGTAGCAGACTACCTATCGAGATTTGAAGTCCAACATCATGAAGAGGAAGAGGAAATGAAGGAAAGTGTTCCTAACGAGACCTTGATGATGGTAGATAACCCTTTCCTTCCTTGGTTTACAGATATTGCAAACTACCTTTCAGGTGGTATTCTTCTATTTGATTTGTCATATCAACAAAGAAAGTGTTTCCTATTTCAATGTGCTTACTATATTTGGGATGAATTTGTACTTTATAAGATCTGTGCTGATAGTTTAATTTGCAAGTGTGTTCCTAAAGATGAAATGCTTGAGATCTTAACTCAATGTCATAGCTCATCGTATGCAGGGCATTATGGAGCTAACAAAACTGCTGCACGAATCTTAGAGTGTGGATTCTATTAGCCAACTCTGTTTACGGATGCTCGAGATTTTGTGCTCAAGTGTGATAGATGTCAAAGAGTTAGCAACATATAAAATAAAGATGAAATGCCGCTTTCGAACATAATGGAGGTAGAGCTATTTGATGTATGGGGTCTGGACTTTATGAGACTATTCCCACCCTCCGAAGGTAACACCTATATCTTTGTTAGAGTTGATAATGTTTCTAAATGGGTTGAAGCAGTCTCCACTCCAGCCAATTATAGCAAGATGGTTCAGAAGTTCATTAAGAAGATTTTTACTAGATTTGGGGTGCTTAGATCAATCATAAGTGATGGGGGGAGTCACTTTTGCAGCAAATCATTTGAGAACCTTCCTAGAAGATACAACGTTCATCATAGAGTGGCTACCTCATACCATCTCCAAACTAGTGGTCAAGTGAAGGTGGTGAATAGAGAGCTAAAAAAGATTTTGGAGAAGACAGTGAACATTTTAAGAAAAGATTGGTCATTGAAGCTGGATGATGCACTGTGGGCTTATAGAACAGCTTTCAAGACCACTATAGGCACAACACCATATCGGCTTATATATGGCAAGGCATGTCATTTACCATTAGAGTTGGAGCATAGATCATATTGGGCAATAAAGAAATTGAATATGGATTGGAAGCTGGTAGGAGAAAAGAGATTGTTGCACCTCGACAAGTTGGATGAGTTAAGGTATGATGCTTACGAAAATGCCAAGCTATATAAAGAAAGGGCTAAGAAGTCGCATGACGGCTATATCAAAAAGAAGGAAATCAAGAGTGGGGATTTAGTACTCTTGTTTAATTCAAGACTTCGACTATTTCTTGGAAAACTTAAGTCAAGATGGAGTAGGCCTTTCAAAATTATTTAAGTGTATCCCTACGGAGTGGTGGAGCTGGAAAATGATAAGGGAAAAACATTCAAATTCAGTGGGCACCACTGTAAACCATCGTATGGACGGACATATCCATAAGAAAGGGAATATATCTCTCTCCTATCTTCCATTTTTTTAATGACTATATGATGAATGGTCAAGCTAACGACCTTAAATTAACATGTTTAATTTCTTTTGGGTTGTCTTCATCTAGTTTTTGTTTGATCATTTTTAAATTGGGTTTGATTTTTCTTCTGTTGATCTTGCTTGATTTTTAACATGTTTTCTTTGCAGATTTTTTATTGATGATATTATTTTGATAAGTTTGTAGGTTTTGGGATCACGGAGAATACATATAAGCTTAGAAGAAGCTTTGAAATTATGAGGATTACTAATTCCCTTGTTCGTGGGAATTGTGGTGATTCCCACGAGCATGAAAAATCTCTCCAGAAAGTTTCTAGAGAGAAAACCCATGTTCGTGGGAATTGTGGTGATTCTCACAAGCGTGGGAAATCTCTCCAAAAAAGTTTCTGGAGAGAAAATCCACATTCGTGGGAATTGTCGTGATTTATACGAGCGTGAGAAATCTCTCTAGAAAGCATCTAGGGAGTAATCCCACGTTCATAGGAATTGTGGGAATTCCCACAATCGTAGGAATCTTATTCGGAGGGAAACCTAAAGCTTCCCTCCATCTTTTTTCTCTCACCCACTTTTAAAATTTCACTCCCTCTTTCACTAACTCATGAATTTCTCTCTTTCCACTCTCTAAAACTCTTTAATTTTCCTCTAGATTCTTGGTATGTACTTCAATTATTTCATTATTCTTGTAATCTTTCCTTCTTTTCATGCATTAATCTTTCTAAACAACAAAGATCTAAGGAAGATTTTTGTTCTCTCTCTGTAAAAGTCGAATTTCACTCTCTCTCTCTTATTTTTGCAAATTTTTCTATTACAATGACACCAAAGAAGATAATGGCTCGAAAACCAGTTGACGAGCTCCATCGTCAAGTTTCCAGTGAAGGCCAAAGCGATTTGGCGGCGACTTACTGCTCTCCCTTCCTAATTTACTTGGAAGAAGAAGGTACATGCTTCTGTGACTTTAGAAACAGAGCAATAATCACTCCTATGTATTTTGATTTTGAATTGTTGGAGAACATAGGAGGGAGGACAGAGATTGAACGACTAGCTGAAAACATAGGGTGGAATAGGTTCATCTGGTGTGATATGCATATTCATCCTATGATGACAATTGAATTTTTCACTACTGTCTATTATATCCCAAAAATGGATGTCTTTTGGTTTAGATTATTCGGTAATTTGTACAAATTGGACTATAATGTCACGTGTCATCTTTTCGATTTCCAAAATACAAAGATTTTAGATGATCACACTAATTTTGATGTGGATTCCTATTAGAAGATTTTAACGGGGGAAAATAGTTTTAATTCATGTAATGCACCAAATGCTTTAATCCGTAGTGGCGAACATTTGCTTTTGCATAAATTTATGTGTTTAACTGTGTTCAATAAAACTGAAAGTAGCAAATGTTTTGCTAAAGAACTTTTATTCCTATGGTGCATGGATCGAAAAGTTAAAATCAACACGCCTTTTAGAATTTTTAGATCAACCGTCAGTGTCGTCAATTAAAAGAGTTATATCAAAATTTAGGTTTCCTTATTAAAAAGATTCAGGGAGCTATCTAATCTATCTTGTAATTCAATCAAAAGTTAACTTTTTTCTTTCAATTGACACTAATCTTCAAATTGCTATCGGGATCATTGCTATGGGAATAAGACAATCCTCACTTTCTTCAAGTATTTAGGGGTAATTATTGCCATAAGGAAATTTTCATCACATGAGTGTACATCTCTTGTGGAATCTATCAAGAAGAGAATAAAATATTAGTGTAACAAATTCTTGAGTTATAAAGGTAGGCTTCAGTTGGTACTATCAGTCTTTTGTAACTTAAATACCTTTCGGGAAAGGTACATCCTTTTAGCTTAACTACTAGTATAAGGTAGGTCCTTCTTAAGGAATGTTATACAACCAAGAACTAAGGTTCAAGTCCTCATCAGAGGGAATTAGTGGTCCTAGACATACCATTCTTGTAGGGGCATCCTAAATATAGTTAGGAATGTACTAACTTATGGACTAGACTTAAACTAAGCAAATATATTTTAATGGGACCCAAACAAAGATGGAAACTTCACAGTTCAAACGTGCAAAAACTTGATACTGGGAACATCTGCTTTTAAAGTCTAGTGGTGGAAGCTAGTATAGGATAATATGGTGACTCCTTCTTACTCACTCATTTTTTAAGCTAGCAATTGGGGAAAGACTTACCACTAAGGACTTATTAAAATTCAACATACCTAGATAGCATTAAGCTATATTTTGCTCAACCAAAAAATATTAGAGATTTCTATTTTAACTATGTTTTTACATAAACTATATGGAGTAAAATAATAGTTCTCCTAGAAGTCCATTGAAATGCAATAGATTGATCAGGAATAACTAAGGTGTCAGTTTTGCAATCACAGAATAAAGGTGAGAATAAGTTATTCAAATTGTGCTTACATATATTACATATGGAAAGAGAGGAATATAGGTTTTTAGAGCTGAACCAATAAACCAAAAGGACCTATATTAGAAGATCCTAATTTATATACGGTTATTCGCATTAGTTAGGCAATTGTACACCCAAGTTACTTCAGGGATAAAAGCAAGGTGGATATTAAAAAGGACTAAGTTGGGACAATACAAAGGCTAGAATGCAATGTCTTGTAAGACATAAAGGGAAATTAAGGGAATATTTTCACGCTTCCACGTTTAAGGGATAGTTGTACTCTATTATTTAAGTAATGAATTAATTATATTTCAAAAAAATTTAACTTTTATGTCATTATGAAAAAAAGAGTCATCTACACTCCAAACATTTTTAGGAGACTTTATGTTAGATGCCACAAATATAAATAACTTAGCCATATTCAAAGAATTGTAAGAACATCAATCAACCATAACAATATAGGCATAATTTCAAATCAGTAGTAAGAAGAAAAATTATTTGTGGAAATCATTTTTGCTACCAATAACTTAAAAATAAAAGTCAGTTATTTGGAAATTGTTGTATCAATTATATGACATATAGTTATAATCTTTTTAAAATTCTCAATAAGATTGCTATCTCCATTGTCATAATTAGTAATGAGGAATGCATATATATCAAAGGAAAGGAAATAGCAACAATTTAAATTTGCTCCAAATACTAAATCAATCATATATATTCTTTATGCACTTAGAAATTAATCAAAACTTATCTGGTGTTAGTTAACTGTTTGAACAGAGATACAAAATTATAATATAATATGACTTACTAAGAATGCAGAAAGACATAAGTTGTTGAAGTGAAAAATGAGAGGTAAAGCTTTTTCATTGGAATTGATGAAGGAGGAGTAGGATGTCTTTCCTAACTTTGACTAGATAGTTAAGCTTTAGTATAAGAGATTAGGATAATTCTATTATACTACAACTACTACTGACAAAGAAAATAGAGTTTTTGCAAGACCTACCACCTCTATGTGAACTCCTGCCAAACTGTATTATATATCATTATGTAAACAAATAAGCTACCCTTTTCAAAGACTATATAGCGAGCATAAGAAAAGTTGTGGTTGATACATACTAATCTTTATAAACTCATATTGATCCATCACTATAGGGAAATAAGTATTACATTACCTTTATTGATGACCCAACCAAATATGTTGAATTTACTTCCTAAGGTTCAATTCAGAGTTTACATAAGTGTTTATGAAATTTAAAGCTTGGATCAGGAGCCAAAGCAAATGTAGAATTTAGGTCCTAAGATCATACAATGGGAAGGAGTACAAATTAAAATAATTTAATATCTCTTGTGAAGAAGCTAGAATTGAACACTAATTAACTACCCATTTTACTCCAAAATAAAATAAAATTAGAGATGATTCAATGCATATTGCATGGAAAATTCTTAAGAAATTTTGGACAGAAATAATTATCTTACTTCCCTTTTCTGCTAAACATGCCCCTTATAAAGATTTTAAAAGGAAAAAATTTATTTAAAGCATAGTATAACTATAAGTATTCTTTATGAAACTTTAAATTCTTTGGTGGCATATGTTTATCACATATAGCTAATGTGAAAAGAGATAAACTTGATAAAAGAATAGATCTTATCCTTTTCAATGGCTACAATAGCATATTTAAGGTTTACAAAAAAAAAATTGCTATAACTAGAAAAATTCTAATAAGCAAAGATGTTCGTTATGTAGATGAGCAATAATATTGTTAAAAAAGGAAGATAGAAAATAAATTAATGACTTTCCACTAGTGTAAGGTGTAAAAGTTGTTGATCCTCCTATCTAAGGTACCGAAGTACTTTATGATATTTATTAAAGATGCATTATCATAACGTTTGAGCTAGCATGATTCAATGAAGTTAAAAAGGATCTAAAGTGGAGAACTTCAATTCAAAAGGAGGTAAATATGATTGAGAATTAGACATAGTAGTTTGTTGAAAGGTCACAAATTAGCTGAGTGAAATGGATATTTAGAACTAGGTTAAATGTCGATAATTCAATTAACAAGCGCAAGACCATACTTATGGTGAAAGGGTTTGCTCATATGTTTAGTAGTAGTTTCTCATAAACATCTGCTCCTGTTACATGACTTAATACCATCTGAATGCTTCTTATATAATCTAAAAAAAAGGTGGACGATATTTAAACTTAATGTAAAATCATATTTTCTCAAAGGTTGTTATAGTAGGAAATATACATTAAGCAACCTGTGGATATGCAATAAAGGGAGATGAAAGGTTTATCTGCTCAAAAAGGCCTTATATAGTCTGAAATATGCTCTAAAGAGCTTGATACATCGTAATTGATGAGTGGCTATTAAGTCTTGATTTTATAAAGAGCCTGAGTGAGTCAAATTTATATTTTAATCAGTCAAATATTGATGTTTTGCTTATTTCTCTATATATGGACTACTCATTGGTAATATGAACTCATGTCATTCTTATTAGGCAATTCAAACATAATATGACAAAGGTTTTTGAAATAACTCACTTAGGAAAATTAACGTACTTCCTTGGAACAAAGATCAAATAGGATCGACAAAGTGATTTTATATGTTAAAATAAGTGCACTAAGAAAAAAAAGTTAAAAATTAAATTGAGGATTGAAAGTCAATGAATACTTCAATAAATCAAAAGAAGAAACTATGTAAGGAAGATAGTGCATAATAGGTTGATTAGGTTATCTACAAAATTCTTATATATTGTTCAACATATTTTACATCCCCTAAATCTGACATTTTGCAAGCTATAAGTATGTTGTTGATGTTTCTGCCTTATGTGAGAGAGGAATATCCCAAAACAATAGAACTTGTCCTTATATATGTCAAATGAACTATTGATCATGGAGTGTTATTTAACCATGGCCATATGTCTACTTTTTATGGTTTCTCTAATAATGATTTAATATGAACTGTAGATAACATGAAAGGTATTTCAAGATACTACTTTATACTTAGTTTTGGAATGTTTTCACAGAGATATAAGAAGTAGGAAATGGTTTGCTAATCACCTGTTGAAACAGAATTTATAATTGTGAAATCATGTGTGAATCAAGTCTTATAGCTGAGAAAGGTACTAGTTGATTTGGACGTAAATCAAGAAGAAGGCACTAAAGCAAGTAGCTATTGTCATTTTTAACAATCTAGTTCTTTCATAAAAAAACCAAGCATTTCGACAATAAATTGTATTCTAGCAAAGAAGTTTAAACAATAGGTGAAGCATGTTTGTTTTATTGCAAAACTTGTAATCAGTTTTCTGATATCTTTATTAAGACACTTCTAAAAGATACATTTGCAATTTTTTAAGAAGAAATTTGAATTTTTCAAAAAGTTGTTTGAGTTTGCAACTATTAAAATACGAATGAAGCAGTAGACACCCATAAGGGGTATTGGAGTAATTGTTCTTTAAATAAATACTAATGGTAGTTATGTTGTTTGAACGTTAAAAACCAAAGAACAAAAGATGAGATCTCCTTCTGGGTGTGCTTTCTATTTTTCGTACTGTTTTCATACGTGAAAGAAGTGGAAAAACACATTCTGCTATATTGTGCTTTAACTGGTGGAAACTCAACACAATCCAAATATGTGATTTAATTTTTGTATGCACATGAAAGATCCTATTTATAACATTATCTATGTGATTATATTCTTGCTTAGTTATTTCTAACATTGGTATTAGAACATAGGTTTGTTTTTTTTTATATATGCATGCGTATGATTTGAAATAAACCCATCGCATGTTTCACGTTTTTAAAGATCTTTTGTTTGTTAGACTTGTGATTATTTTGTGGTTTCTGGTATGTCAAAAGCCATACTAGGTATCAAACTAGATTACTTCTCTCTCTAGAAGTATGTTTTTGTTTTCTGCAACACCAAGAAGTGAGATACAGTTGAAAGACACAGAATATAATATGTTATTTCTTGCTATACCATACATCTGTTTTACACTTATGATTTTGCTCATTCTGTTTCTTTTAATCCAACCTAAAAATGTCGGTTTTCGTTATGATTGTTGACAGTGAAAAATGAATGATGTTTTATTTTTCATTGCTTCTCATTCTGTTTCGGAAAAGACAATGTTGGTTTGTTTTTTTTGTTCTTCTCTTCAAGATGCTTTTATTTTTCTAAAGCTAGAAGAGAAGAGTTTTTATATTAAAAAAACGCAAAAAACGAAGCGCAGATGAAGAAGAAGACACTTCTTCCTAAATACAATCTAACGTTGGATAAGACAACGTGTGCACATGTGGACATATATATATATATGTGTGTGTGAAATTTGTGGCTCTAAACAACAGATACGTTGTTATATATATATAAGTATAATAAGACAAAAAGTCTTGTCAAATAGTTCTTGATAACCTAGAATTGGTTCAGGCTTTGGACTTTGAGATTCAACAATAAAGTTTGTGATACTTTTAGGCTGCAATAACACGTAGGGAAGTGGATAAAGTTTCATGAATGGATCATGTCTATGTGATGTCTAATGGGCTCATAATTTAACCACATTGATGTTGGGCTAAACCTTATTATCTATATTAATAAATTAAATTAAATGTAGCATAAAGAATTAGAAATAAGTTTTCTAATTTACAAAAACTAATTTGTTTAGTTAAAATAAGAAAGGTTTTTTAGTAGAAATTAGTTTTTTAATTAAACAAAGATAAATTGATTAGTTCAATTATAATTTAAATTATAAATAAGTTTCTAATTCAATTTAACTTAGTCATATTTGAATATGATTAGATTAGAAATAAGTTTCTAATTAATTAGATATTAATAGCATAATTCGATTAGTCATTAGTGCAATAAATTGCTAATAGAATTAAATTATTTCCATTATATAAGCATGAGTTCGCTATGTGTTAGACAAAATAAATCATTTATTTTGTGCACTCTTTTGATTCCTGAAAATTTGTTTTTCAGGAAGATGCCTATTATTAAGCAGACAACTAAGCTTATTCGATGTGAGGCACAGAAGAGACGTATTGGCAGCATGTATGTACAATTAGTTCACATGCATTTAATGCCTGGAGATGATCTAACACAACATGTTATTTCAGTTAATAACAGATGCAAGAGTTATACTTTGGAGGTTGTCTAGCTTATGCAAATGTTGAAGTAGAGTATATAACTTTGCTTACAACATTACCTCAACCTCAAGGCGAACTGTTACGAATGCTCTGGAATAATATGCCTACCAAGAAGACTTATAATTTATTAGTAATGGCATTTATTAAAGAGATGAGTAGAAGGATGTTGATTAGGAATTTTTATCCTCTAAGTCTTCCAGCGAAAATAGTAAGAGCTATTATAAATCGAGCTTTGCGAACTGTGTCACATGAACTCGTGAACTCATTTTCACGTAGGGTTCATTACCTATAGAATGTTCGTAGGTTGAAGCACAATTAATACAATATGTTGTTTTATAAGAACAAAGTCTTAATATTTATGTAACATGTTTACATTAATTTTATATAGGAATTCGTCTAGAGTAAAGTAATTAGGATTCGATTGTTGTATGAATGATCATTGAACACATTGTCGACTTTTGATTTCATAAGCAATTGTGATCGCATTGTTTACTCTATGAACGATTAATATGACATTAACATGTATATATATTTCTTTCTTATTATAAAAACTTAGTGTTTCAAGATGGCTACTGCTTCGAAGAATATTGTTGCTGAACTCAATAGGGGTAAAAACTCAATGGTGACAATTATGAAATATGGAGTATGAAAATCCAATATGTACTGGAGGAGCAAGAGGCTCTTGAACCATTAAACCTAACCATGGACGTTCTTAAGGAGGGCACTACAGCCCAATATAGGAGGGACCGTGATGCATATGAATTATGAAAAAAGAAGAACTCTTTAGCTCGCATCACATTGCTAAGTAGCATGGATAATGATATCAAGCGTGAGTTCCGTAAATTTGAAACTGCAAAGGACATGTGGTCCGCACTAGTTGCTTGTTTTGGAGGTGCTTCAATGACCAAAGTGAGGTCACTTACTATTAAGTTTGATACTTACAAAAAGCACTTAGATGATACAATGCAAAAGCATCTGAGGAAAATTTCCAACATAGTAAGTGAGTTACATGATGTTAGTCGTGAGCTTTATGATGAACAATAAGGGCAAGCTGTGATTCGTTCACTGCCTCAGAGTTAGGAGCATATGAAGATGCACCTAACTCATAATGAGAACATCAAGACAATGGAAGATGCTACGAGGCATCTTAACTTGGAGGAGGAGCATCTTAAAGCCTCAAAGATGTCTTTTGAGGCATATGCAGTTAGTTCTAGCTCACATGGAGCTATAAATAAGAAACGCAAGCATCATGGCGGACACAAGTGGAAGAAGAATAAGAAATTCAACCACTCCCTTCAGGAATCTAAGAAGAAAAATTGGAACCAACGTGGAAAGGGAAAGCATTCCCTCAAGAAGAAGAACATGAAACATATGAAGTGCTATAATTGTGGTAATAAGGGCCACTTTGCTTGAGATTGTACCAAGCCTAAGAAGGTACAACTTTATAGTACAAACTGTTATGTGAATGTTTCTTGTTCTGTTTTCTAATTGAATCACATCCTTTGTGGATTGCAAACTCAAGAGCAACCAACCATGTAACGAAGGATCGAGATGCCTTCGTTGAGTTTCGTAAACTCCCATATGGTAGTCGATGGCTTTATGTAGGTGAAAATTCTAGAGTTGTTGTACAAGGAATTGGCACATGTAAATTGGACATGCATAGAGGACGACACCTCATTCTACATAAAGTATTATTTGTTCCACAGATGGGAATCTTTTATCTGTGTTGATGTTAGTTAAACTTGCTTTCAATATAAATTTCCATAGTGGTGGAATGGATTTGTATCTTGGATCTATTAATTATAATCATGGTTTTTTATATGATGGTTTTATTGTACTGGATGTGTTAAAGGAAAATAATAATATTAGTTATTCATTATTTGCATCTAATAATTCCAATGATGATGCAACTTTGTGGCATGCTAGACTATGCCATATTGGTCAAAATCGAATCAGTCGATTAGCTAAAGAAGGGCTTTTAGCTAATCTAAGTTAAGTAGATCTACTTACATGTGAGCATTGTTTAACAGGTAAAATGGCGAGAAAGCCATTTGGAAAGGGAACTCGAATTTTATATCTATTGCAATTAATTCATTCAGACATCTGTCGTCCAATAAACGTAAGGGCTAAACGTGGGGCCGTTTATTTCATTACCTTCATGGATGACTATACTCGGTATGGTCATGTCTATTAGATTTCTCATAAATCGGAAGCATTCAATTGTTTCATAAAATATATGAACCTGGTTGAGAATCAATTAGATAAGAAAATAAAAGCATTACGAACTGATCGTGGACAAGAATACGTGTCTAACAAGTTCAAGGCTTTATGTGATGAGAAAGGAATAGCAACATAGTTAATAATTTTTAGAACCCCACAACAAAATGGCTTCGCTGAAAGACGAAATAGGACGCTATTAGAAATGATTAGGTTTATGATGACCCAAGCAAATTTACCAATCACCTTTTGGGGTGATGCATTGCTAACGACCACCTATGTACTTAATTGTGTGCCCACGAAATCAGTTATTAGCACACCATATGAGTTGTAGACTGGTACGAGACCTAACATGTCAAGTCTCAAACCTTGGGGGTGTGCAGCCTATGTTCATGATCTCTCTCACAAATGTGGGAAATTAGGCCCAAGAGGGAAAAAGGGCACTCAGAACACTCAAAAGAATACGTGTTCATTGGTGAATAAGGTAATGAAGGTGTAACTGAATTTGAATCACGAGATTTAACATTTTTAGAGAATGATTTTCCCAAGCAAGGCGAAATAGGTAAAGACCTATTGTTATATGAGACGCTTGGTCAGAATGATTCTATTATAAAGAATCAAGATGAGGAACTTCAACCAAGTGGGAGCAATTCCACAGAAAGGTTCTCAGTTATGACTGATCCAAGTGGGAGCAATCAGATTCAACATGAATTAGTTTATGATGAACCTCATTTAAGAAGCAGTAATTGAGGAATAATTCCCCGACGTCGTTTTGAGATTGAAGGAGAAATTAATATGATTGTTTCGCAAGAGGAAGAAGAGCCAAGGAATGTAAATGAGGCTCTTACTGGCCCTGCTAAAGAATGGATGAAAGCAATGAAAGAGGAAATGACTTCTTTAAGCTCCAATCAAGTATGGGACTTGGTTGACCTCCCTGAAGGGTGCAATGCAATTGGGAACAAGTGGGTTTTCAAAATAAAGCGAAAAGCTGATGGCAGTATCGAAAGGTACAAGGCACGCCTTGTAGTAAAAGGATATACATAATAGGAGGAAATTGATTATGAGGAAACTTTTTCACCTGTTGTAAAGTTTGCTTCAATTCATCTTATTCTAGCTATAGTAGCTAGTATGGATCTTGAATTACATCAAATGGATGTGAAAACTGCTTTTCTCAATGGAGAATTAGAGGAAGAAATCTATATGGAACAACCTGAAGGTTTCATAAAAGCAGGTCAAGAAAATAAGGTATGTCGGTTATTAAAATCGATTTATGGCCTGTGTGGCTTCATCGATTCTTAGTGTGTTTGGGAGTCACTAAAAGCGATCTTAATCTAATGACCATTAATTGTGATAGTCAAGCTGCAATCGCTTATACTAAAGACCCCAAATTTCATTGTAAGACAAAGCACATATATACCAAGTATAATTATGTAAAAGATATAGTTGCACGAAGAGAAGTGAACATGAAATATATATCTACACGAGATATGATTGCAGACCCAATGAAAAATCCAATTTCCAAAGATGTATTCATTAGGCCTGTAAAGGCATTAGGACTACATTGATATTGAAATGTACTGATAAACATTTCTCTGTGTATATTCACTCATTATAATGTCATATTTTGGATATAATGTATGATGATGATTATACATTATTTTGGATATAATGTATGATAAAGATTATACATTATGTATCATTTGATTCGTGAATATATATGTGTTCTACATAAATATATTTTGGAATGAATCATAAGTATATAAGATAGTTTATTTATTGGCCCTCTCACACGAGAAATCACCTCTAATGTTTATGCTCGCTAGAGATGAGGCATGTTTAAAGTCTATTATCTAGGTGATAATTGAGAGCGATAAATTTAAACTATAAATGCCACATGGAAATTGTTTCAAAGTGATTTAATGATCACTATATTTTTCTTACGTTGCCAGATGTGAGTTTTGAACAGGTTGAGTAGGTAAGTGAGCTCAAGTTAAACATTAAATATGTTTGAACTATCATCTGCATGGTATTTCTTAAATGTAACATGTTTAAGTTAAACGAAATGGTTAAATACCGTAGCACATGACTCGTACCATGTGTGCAAAACTGACCACAAAAGGGATTAATGTAAGTCTCCAGATCTCATCTTACATTGTGTGAGACCCTTGAGGTTAAGAAGAACCTCATCATATACCCTTATGACTCTTGTCTCATTCTTGAGAATTGAATTTAAGGTTTGCTACTTTAGGTTATTGCCAAAAGATCATGCAAGATGCGATCTTATGGAATAATTCTAGAAAAGCAAATTAAATTTAATTCAAAAAGGAATTGGGAATAGAAGAAGGTCATTTATTTAAATCATTAACTCGCATGAAAGTATTCATAAATGGCCGTTGTCTCTTTAGTAGGGAACTTGAATACAGTCATGACATAAGAAACTAAATGAGATCAAAGGAAAGTACAAATGCGAGATATGACCTAGGATATAACATACAATGTCTACTCAAGGACACATAAGTCCTGGGATTAATTTGTTAATTGAGATGTCATATACTCCTAATAGATATATGGCAATGTGCTCTCGTCGTATGCTGGTCATACCGACTATTGAACAAGTATGAGTATTGCAGAGTTTGTTTTTTAATGAGATTAAACCCATCATGTGTGAGTGGGAGATAATGAAGTAGTTTACACCCATGAGGGGTATTGGAGTAATTGTTCTTTAAATAACTACTAACGGTAGTTATGTTGTTTGAACGTTAAAAACCAAAGAACAAAAGATAAGATCTCCTTATGGTTATGCTTTCTATTTTTCGTACTGTTTTCATACATGAAAGAAGTGGAAAAACACATTCTGCTCTATTATGCTTTAACCGGTGGAAAGTCAACACAATCTAAGTATGTGATTTTGTTTTTGTATGCATATGAAAGATCCTGTTTATAACATTATCTATGTGATTATGTTCTTGCTTAGTTATTTCTAACAGAATCATTTATTGAAAATAAGTAAACATGAATTTGTTGAACATGTCATCGGCTACGAGGACAAGACGTTAACGTTGCATTTGGTTACTGTCTCCAATATGCAGAGATGGAACGAGACGAAAATTTGGAGACGGACGAAAATTTGGAGACGGAATAGAACAAAAATTGGAGACAGTGAGGTGTTTGATTGTGATGGACAAAAAAGAAAAAACTGTCTTCGTCTCGAGGATAAAAATTTGTTTGGTTGCAGTGAACATGATATAAAAATAGTATCAATGACGAAAATACCCATGCAGTATAATATGATTAGAAATATGTAATTCATTGATTATTTTATAATTGTATCAGTATTTATTTTAAGTGTATTTGTAATATTTTAAATACGATGAAATAATTACAATATAATTAATTATATTATTATTATTACTTAACTAATTACATTATATTTAATTAAAATATTATTATTCATTAATTAAAATATAACTAATTAAAATATAACTATTCATTAA
>JAOSBN010038858.1:0-46059 GCA_027563595.1 Erythroxylum suave
GACATTTAGTTAATAAGCTAGAATTAATTCTAATGAGATTAAATTAATTATGGGCTTATTGGAGCTTGAATTATCTATGTCCAATAAGATTCCCTATTTGGCTTCAAGGAAGGTTATCAAGCAAAGTAAGAAATATAAATGGAGGTTTTAAAACCCATGATTGAGTGTTGGACTTAGAATAATTAATGGTTAATTAGAAGCCCAAATGAACATTTAGAAATGGGCTGGACTTTGGTTTAATTTGATTAACTGAATTAATGCAAAATTCTTAAAGAAATGGAAGGTGAAATTTCGGTTTTATTAGGGCTAAATGTGCAGCTACACATTTAGCATTGAATTGCTAAACAAAGATGGTATCTATCGTACTTTATCATCATTAAATGGAGTAATGATCTTACCATCAAATGGTTTAATGGTTGTCTTTTAATGATGGCATGTATTGTAACCTTTTAGCATTCATTTGATTAAAGATGAAAAAGGTGCATTTGGTGGATCATCTTCCTTCTTTCATCACTAAAACCACAATTGACATGTCATTTTAGGTTATTGGTCTTTTCATATAGCCATTTTAAAAGCAAATCAGAAGAGTCTCATTTAATGGCTTCTTTATGTTTGATTAAAGAATGAAATGATGCATTGGATGCTCACTACTTCTTGTTTCTTTTTATGCATAACCGAAATTGACAAGGTGTAAGAGACGTGTTCTTGCATTTTTTGAACTCTCTCTCCTTTCTTGCATGTGTTAGCCAAAATTTGGATGAGAGGTGTCATATCTTTGGCTTCTTTCTTCTAATCTCTTCCAAATATTTCTTCTCCTTTCCTAGAGGATCTTGTTAACCAAGTTGTCCAAAAAGAAAAAGTTATAGATCGGATTGATTGAGGATACAACAACAAGGAGAGTATACATTGAGAAAGGAAAGGATTCAAAAGCAAGGCTAAAGAAGGAGAGGATATCACAACCAGGAATTAAAGCTGTAGTAAAAGGATTCGGTAATATAAGCTCCATCTTGTTCTTATGATAATTGTTTTCCATATACCTTATTATGTATGACTTGACATGTTGATTCGGTTATCTTACTTCTGCTGTGTTTTAATTTTTTTTAAAAAGTTTTGAAATCTACCGTTTTAACGAAAGTTTGCATGTTTTATTTTCCAATCCTACACTTGATCCAATGTACTTAATCTTAGCAAATTGGTTTTGTACTACATTGTGAGCCCACTATTAAAGCTAACATGAGTCAGGTTTTAATTAAGGTTATATATATAGAAAATTGGGAATTTCAGAGGGCAACATTACGGAGAGACTTGCAAGTTATCGACTCTAGCATTTCAAGCCCTTGAATGCTCATACAAGATGATGAATAACACATACAGATATTAAAGAACTTACAGAGTTAATTGATAACCTTGGGTTAGTTGATCTCAACTTTCGGGGTCCTTTTTTTATATGAATTAACCACTAAAAAGATAATGTTCTAGTACATAAGAAATTAAACAAATTTAGTTAATGATCATTGGATCACTACATTGAATGGAAACTATGTTGAGTTTGGAGAACCCTTGATCTCAAATCAGACTTTTATCAATGTATATGTCAATAAAAAAAAAGGCCAAGGAAATCTCCTTTCAAGTTCTTTAATTCCTTGATAAAGCATTCCCAACTTGCCATTAACAAACACTTTTAGGGATTTAAAGGATTCTAATATGTACAATTACTAAAATCTATCATGGTTGGTTGTTTTAAACTTCTCGAAAAGTCTCCTGATCCTATAAGGATAGAGAAGGTACATACTATGAAACAACTTGCTTCCACTCGAAAGCTCCTAATGGCCAACCCCTCAGATCCTGTGCTTATTGAGAATTAAAGGTTTGATCTCAAGTCATACTTACAGGTTCTAAATATATACAATTCTCAGTTAAAGTAGAAATCAAGTGTCCAAAAGTTAAAATAAGGAGATAGAAATACTATGTATTTCTATACTGTGATTCAGAGCAAGAGAAATAGAAACAAAGTAATATCTTTTGATGTTAATGGTAGATTAATTCATGATCAAGAGGAGTTGAAAGAGGTAGGAAGAAGACACTTCCTGACATTTTGCTCCATAGATTGGTAGGTTCCATAAGGCATGATCAATAGTTCGAATTGCTCAAAGAAGTGACCTCTGAGGAGATAAGATGTAACATCCCATTCCCATATTAGGGTTAATGCTAGTATTATGCCCTAGGCCAATGGTCAAATGTGACTTTTGTACTGACATTCCGACTTATTATTTATATATTTAAGGTATTCTTTTATATATACATGTATATTGTTTATGTAATGCAATTTACATTCCATGAAGAGTATTAGGCTTATGTCATCAAGTATATGACTTGATATCAAAACCATAAGCATTATAATACTATTCTAAATTGTCCCTGATAGATCATTATTGGTGGAACAATAATGAATTAAGGCTAGCATATGTTTTGATAGATGATCACGTTTTACTGATCATGGATATGAGTTATTAAATCAGATATGTAGATATATGTTAGAGAACATATATTGGACTGACCTATAGATAGAACAATACATGGTTTCATGTCATTAGTGATTCTTAATATGGTTTGACTTTAGTCCTTTGACCTGAAGTCATCATGGTTCCCTACATGAGGAATTAAGTGTTTTGACATTAGAATAAGTTATTTTTAACTGGATAACAAGTAGTCTTATGTTGGATATTTTTAACTGGAGGAATGTGAATGATGTATATAAGATTTGTACCTCTCTTAAATGAGAGAGATATCATTTAGGCTTCTTGACAAGTTTGACTAAAGAAATACATGACCGTGCTCAAATGAATTGATGAGGAGTCATAATTGTCATTTGTTATAATAAGTTAACTTGGGAATCAAGAAACTATGATTAATAAAAGGATAACATGTACCATGCCTTATGATTAATCTTGATATTGTGTTACAAAGGGACTGAGTTTGTAACCATAGTTATAAATTAAATCAGATTACCGATCCTCATTTGATTTGGGTATTCATAATGTCTTACTAGAGGCCGCTTATGACTTATGGGCCTTGAAGTGTGATCAAGCCCATTGCCAACATCAAATGAGCCTAGAGGGTCACACATAAAGAGTGATGTGATTTGGGCTTATTCTCTTGGGTCTAATTTATTAGGCACTGAATAAATATATGTGGATATATTTATTGGGTTAGATTGAATTAAGTTGCTAGGTTTTTATTATATGAGATATAATATGGGCCGAAACTTATTAGGCTTCCATAATCCTAATAGGTTTAGGATTATGATATTCTTATTCCTAATAGGTTTAGGATTAGGATATTCCTATTCCTATTAAAATAGGATTGTCCTATTTTCACTAGGAATAGGGATAAGGGCTTCTTTACAAATAAAGAGCTTATATCTTATTAGAAATCACATGAAAAGCCCTAGCCACCTAGTCGTTCATCCTTTTTCACGAGAGAAAAACTGTGCAGTATTCTAAAGTGTTTTAGAATGTGCAAGCACACATTAGCTGCTACCTAGATTGTTCATCCTCATGTGGATATCGGTAGAGGATGTTCGCAAGCTGCAATGTCAAGATATGTAAAAAGAATCCCAATCCGCAAGATCCGAAGTGCTATAGTCCATTCAGCTGCACATTGTGCATACCTGGGCCATAAGCAATCCAACAATTAGAGTCTGGACATATCGTACATGAAAACTAGCATTGAGACAATAGATAAATGCATTTCACGCTCATGCATAATATAGCATGCATACATGTGAATTTGATCAATACACACATTACAATATTTTGTTCATGCACTCATTTGACATTTTTTGGGTATAAATGGTTGATTTAATGTGATTATAATATGGATAGCAAATATTTTTTTTCAGAAATTGATTTGGAGAATTAAATTATTTATTTAGAATTTTTCGAGAAATTTGAGATTTTTCATATAACTATGAATAATTTTGAGACTAGAAAAATGCCAAGTGGTAGGATAGTTAATAAACGGTAGTAGAAATAAATACCAAATGGTAGTAGAAATTATTGAAAAGTGGCATTAGGGTTTAATGACAAGTGTCATTGAAAATTTCGAGACAATTGGAGATGAAATTGGAGACAAATGGACTAGTTAATAAAAAGGACCCATTAGAAACCTTAAGATGGTGACATGTGACAAGTGACATGTGATACTTTCCTTGCCACACCGTGATTCACGATATTTTCATTGTTAAATAGCCATTTCTATTGTCTTTCATCTCTCTCTCACAAAATGCTCTCACCTTCTTCCTCCCTTCTTTCTTCTCTGCACGACACTCTCTTCTCTTTACCCATCAATGTTACGCTTTGTTGTTTTTCTTCTCCTTGCCACTCTATATATTTGTGCCTTCACTTTGTTGATAAAAGCCCAACCTTTCCTCCCTAAAATGGTGATGAACGAATGGTGTTGGGAAGCTAGGGTTTCATGGTGAATGAATAAGCTATGAGCAAATCAAGTAAGTAGCATATTATTCTTCATGATTTGCATGATAGACATGGGTTTGATGATAGTTTAAGAGGTGAAATGATCATGATAGTATAGTTAAATGTATTGGTAACGTGGATGAAGAATGGGTACATTTATGTCGTATTTTCGTGTATATGATGAATAATAGACTATGAAGTGTAATAGGGATGATTTTTGAGATAGAAATTATCCCTAGCATGATGTAGAAAAAGTTTAGAAAATTTAATGGATAGATGGATGTTTCATGTTTTATTTTCAATGTGTATTAATGTGGATTTTCCTTGGGTATTATAGAGATGATTTAGAATGATTTAGAAGTTAAAGAAAAGGCTAAAGTACTGTTTTAAAATGAGGAGAATTAAAATGATAAGTTAAGGATAAAGTGAAGTGGAACATATGGAGAAAGATGGTGATGAATATGTATATGTATGTTTTCTATTTTTGGTATTATGAACAATCATGGATTTTGCTTTGTGTGTGGTTGATATTGAGCTGAAATGGAGTTAATAATGATGGGGAAAATGACAAGTAATTCAGCTAGAGTGATAGATTAAGCAAAAGTGATGAGCTAGGATGAAAATGAAGTTAAGTGTGTGCTAGAATATGTTAGATGGGGTGTTTTTACTGAACACTCATCTGTCTTTTGGCCATATCTTTATCTATATATATTCAAATCAACGGATTTTTGATTTATAATACAGTAGAGTCATATGGCTACATTTTTTGTGAACGAATCAAATTTGACATTTGTCCTTAAGAGTTTTGAAATTTGGCCTGAAGTTGAGCATTGTGTTCTATTGAGGAATGAGAAGAGTCTGTAGTATTTTGATTATAACGTGCATTATAACAAACCAAAATGTACGAATTTAATGTCATTAGAAACTTAAGAAATATTGGAACATTTTATTAGAAGAAAGTGTTGCCTAGAAACCTCGTTATCTAGGACAAAATGGTCACACAAAACTAACCTAAAAATCTATCATGAGAAAAACTGGAAAGCTACAGGATAACTGGGAGATTTGTTTCTGTCACGATCATGGCAAGTGATGTCACGATAGTGGGCAGTGAATTTTCATGGTAATACGGTGATTAGAAATGGTTGAACCAATTAAGTATGAGGTACATAATTATGATTCTTTTGGTCTTAAGTGGGACTTAAAAAGGAACATGAGTGATGTTGGAAAAGTAGTTAAATGTGTGATAAGTTTTGATTGATCTTGATGTTATACCTTTAAGGAAAAGGATGTTTGAAGGTAATGCATCTAAATATGAAATGTTTAGAGTGGTAAATGAGGACATAACATAATGAATGAATTGTTTGATGCATTATGAATAAGACATAGTATAGAAGGAGGTTGGATTTCATAAATGATGAAATTACATTTGAAAATTTGAATCAAATGAGTAGAGAATTAGAGAGTTTAATGCAATAAATAGGTAATGTAATTAGCATGGAATGAGCTTGCATTAATGCGTATGAATGCGAGAAAATTTAGAGTAGAATTGATTCTTGCATAAGTGTTAAATTCGTGAAGGAAGAAGAATACAGGGTACAATCATAGCCCTTACAGCACGATCATGGCCTGATAAAATAAGATTTTGTCATGATTGTGGCAGGGACACCATGATCATGGCCAAACCTAAAGAAGAAAAAACATTGTTCTTTTGAGTGAAGTTTGAACCAATCAATGCTAGGGTGCTTCCATATGTGGTAATTAGACTCGAATGAGATCTTGAATGACCCTAAATAATGAGAAATGAGGTGAGTAAAGCAAGTAAAGCGCATTAGATAATAAAGAATGATTGAAAGATGTTAATTGATTATGGATTGTGAATAAAGGAAATATACCTGGGATTATCAATATGAGCATGCATTATACCTTACACATACACATATGTGTATAATGAAATGTTTATGTAATTATGCAATTAATAATGTGTGCGCACTATGTGTGTTGCATGAAATTGATATACAGGATTTAACATTTGCATCTAGTTGTTTCCAAATCATAGAAGCTAATACTAATCTCGAGTGTACTGTGAGTCAAGCTAGATGGTCTCACTTTCATTGTTTGTTTTATTTTAAATTTCTGTATTGAATTACTACCTAATGTGACTGTGATTGATACAATTCCGGACTATAAGTGTTCAAGGAGTTCGATAAATGTGAGAACATAGAAAATGCTCATTGTATGTGAATTGGACTAAAATAAGTGATTCTTAGTATTATTGTTGAATGCCAGACATCAATCCGATGAATATATATGAATGTGAATGTGGAAAGTTGAGCGTTAGTGATTGTTTGATAATATGTGAATGTAGAGCATTTCATTACATGAATACATGAAAGATAAAGGTTATTGTGACCGAAGTAGCTACTGAAAAAGGGCTTAAAGCTCAGAATATGGTAAGAGCCTCTAGTTTACTATATAAAATGAGCCCTATATCCCCAACGGATAAGGGGCAGTTATTAATGTGCTCAATATCCATAATGGATACGGGACAGTTATAGGCACTCGGTGACAACAATAACAATTGAAAGTGAGTCTTATGAACATTGCATCTATAATTTGATATGTATGTTTTAAATAATCAAAATAGACTGTTGACTGCTTTGAACGTGAAATGTGCAATAAATGAATAAGGTGTTAATTGATGAAATGACGTGAATTTTATTATTACACGAATTGATGCTTTATGTGATTGCGTGAGTCATCAAGGAAGGTCTGCTTTCTGAGTTTGCAAAACTTAACCCAATATTGCAACATTTTTTTAGGCTCAATAGACAAATTGGAATCTAACCACCACATTTAGATAAAAGATAAAGGTTAGGATCAGTTGGCGTCTGCATTCGTACTTCATTATTTTGTACTAAATTGTGTATTCTCAAGTATTGTCAATATGTAAGTGAATGATTCTATACACATTATGACTAAAAGTATTTTGTATTTATAACGGGCCCAAGTGACTATTGAAATTTTGATGAGATGTTTACTGATTGTATCACTGAAAAATGAAAATGTTTATGAATAAAATGAGCTTTTTCATTATTAGTTTTCTGAAAAATGTGTGTGATGTTTGGAAAAAAATTGCAAAGAGTTTTGTTTGACTGCTCTAGTGCACAGCTTTCATAAGATGTGTGTCTGAATATCCTCGGGGTGTACAGATACGTGCTCGATGGAAGTAGGGTGCTACAACATGGTATCAGAGCCCATATTTATTATCTTACATGGGCATTTTTCAAGATATGTGTCGAAGTACATGCATTTTTGACATGTCATAGTATGTAGTGGCAACTAATCCCCAGTTTGAGTCGTATGTACATGAGTCATACACATGAGCATTCATAATAGTTGAGTTGTTAGAAGCAATGAAAAGGATGAGATTTTTTCATAATATTAAAAAATGGAAGTATGTGGATACTAGAAATAATAAATAGTATGTGTCCTGATATAATAGATAAAGATTTCATGTATTTGAAATTGTGATTATATCATTGAATATGATATCAATGTTGTATTGTGGAGGTATATGTTTGTATTGATATGGATGTGACTACATTATAGTCGATTGAGGAATGAAAAACATCAATCGATTACGACACTGATGTTAATTATTCTGTCTAAATTGGAGGTTTTGTAAGATATAATGATGTTTCACATCAGGAAAATAGGATGTATTCTTATGCAGCATAGTAAAATGATTATATATGTATTGAGACTATTAAAGTCTCAGGAGTTAAATTGTTTAGTAAATGATTTAGAACTTAATGCAGTAATAATTGCTTTGGAAAATTTGGAGACACTATATATAGGGTGAAACATTCAGGATATATATATATATAGATCATTAAAGTTTGAGGAAATTATTGAATTTAAAAGAGTTAAGTGTGAGATAGAGACAATGAATAGAATTGTTGAAAGATTACGATTATACAAATGAGTGTTATCTAGTAAATCTAGTATGGTATCTGATGCATTAAATAGAAAATCCTATAGTAGTGTAGCTTGAATTTGGATACAGAGGCTACTAAACCTAGTGCACTAAAGAACATAGAATGTCAAGTTGAATTTTGGGCAAATTGAAGTATTGTTAGTTACATTGAATTTAAGATTAGTTTTACATGAAAGGATTAGCAAAGCCCTAAGTGAGGATTTAGAAATTGTGAAATCATATTGAGAAATTGAAAATGAGTTTGAATTTTAAGTTGAATAGGAAAAAGGATACATTGTGATTGAAGTAAGGGGCATGTATACCCGATATAAATGATTGAGAAAAGAAATTTTGAGGAAACATACTTAGAAACCGATGTTAGACATTCTGGTAGTCATATGCTGAGATAGCATTTAACGGCTAAGGATGAAGAGACAAGTGCTTGAAGGTATGATTGAATATTTGATTTGCAAATAGTTTTAATTATTGGAAATATATTTAGAGCTTATATTTTGGAGTTCCTAGGATTATGAGATTAATATACAGTTCTGATTGAATTCGATTATAATAATCATTATTACTGTAGTCTTAGTATGACCATACACTATATAATTGAGAGGTTGACTTTGTAATTATATGAGACTTATACGACATAATGAGTCAATCACCTTTATATTAAGATGAAGAAGGCATACGAATAGTTAAAGGCTAGAATTGATTTAAGATGCTATTAATAAGTGAAATGAATCTGTAGTAGAAACTAAGTGATTAAACAAAGATGAATGAGTTAGGTGGATTAACACCAAAGATAAGGAATAAAAAGAGATAGATAAAATGTTTTTTAAAGTACCAGCTTGGCAAGGTGTGCTTAAATTCGTTAAAAAGGGGAGTTAAGCCCGAATTGTATTCGTCCATATAAAGTTATTAAGAGCATAGGACCATCGACGTAAGTTTGTCTCCTAAAAAAGATATATCAGATCCACACTGTGTTACATGAGTATGTTAGGAAATATCGATACGATCTAACATAGATGTATTATCAACATAAGAAGTGAAACTTGCGAGTAATATGAGATATATTGAGGCATTAGTGAAGAGAGAAGGATATTTGAATAAGTAATTGAAAGACCGAGTGTTCCATCAACTATAGTCAATTGGAAGAAATTATTCTAGTGATGAAGTTAAATGGGAAACGGTGGAAACATTACCCCTTCCTTTGTTTTGATGATTCAGATAAAATTTTTTAGGATGAAAGTTATTAAGAGGGGAGAATTTTAACATCCCGTTCCTATATTAGGGTTAGAGTTAGGAAATACATACATGAAAACTAGTAATGAGATAATAGAGAAATGCATTTCATGCTCATGCATAAACGTGAATTTAATAATTGCACGCCTTACAATAATTTGTTCATGCATTCATTTGACATTTTCTGGGTATAAATGATGATTTAATGTGATTATGATGTCGATAGTGAATATTTTATTCATAAAATTGATTTGGAGAAGTAAATTAATGATTTAGAATTTTTGGAGAAATTTAAGATTTTTCATATAACTCTGAGTAATTTTGGGGCTAGGAAAAATGCCAAGTGGCAGCACAGTTAATAAATGTTAGTAGAAATAAATACCAAATGGTAGTAGAAATTATTGAAAAGTGGCATTAGGATTTAACGACAAGTGTCATTGAAAACTAGGAGACAATTGGAGTAGAATTTAGACACAAACGAACTAGTTAATAAAGAGAGCCCATTAGAAACCTTAAGGTGGTGGCATGTGGCAAGTGATATGTGTCACTTTCCTTTCCACACCTTTATTCACGATAGTTTCATTATTGTTATCTCTCTCTCATGAAATGCCCTCACCTTCTTCATCCCTTCTTTCTTCTCTACATGACACTCTCTTCTCTTTACCCATCAACATTAAGCTTTGTTATTTTTCTTCACCTTATCACTCCATATATTTGTGCCTTCACTTTATTGATGAAAGACCAACCTTTCCTACCTAAAATGGTGATGAACGAATGGTGGTTGGGAAACTAGGGTTTCATGCTGAATGAACAAGCTACGAGCAAATCAAGTAAGTAGCATATTATTCTTCATGGCTTACATGATAGACATGGTTTTGATGATAGTTTAAGAGGTGAAATGATCATGATAGTATAGTTAAATGTATTCATAATGTGGATGAAGAATGGGTACATTTATGTCATATTTTCGTGTATATGAGGAATAATAGACTGTGAAGTGTAATAGGGATGATTTTTGAGATAAAAATGATCCCTAGCATAATGTAGAAAAAGTACAGAAAATTTGATAGATAGATGGATGTTTC
Source organism: Erythroxylum suave (assembly GCA_027563595.1). Taxonomy (NCBI): domain Eukaryota; kingdom Viridiplantae; phylum Streptophyta; class Magnoliopsida; order Malpighiales; family Erythroxylaceae; genus Erythroxylum; species Erythroxylum suave. The sequence goes on from JAOSBN010038858.1 coordinate 10,785, forward strand.
ATGATTTAGTTTCAATATGTATTAATTTGGATTTTCCTTGGGTGTTATAGAGATGATTTAGAATGATTTTGAAGTTAAAGAAAAGGCTAAAGTACTGTTTTAAAATGAGGAGATTAAAATGATAAGTTAACGATAAAATGAAGGTGTTAATGAAGTGAAACGTGTGCAGAAAGATGGTGATGAATGTGTATATGTGCGTGTTTTGTTTTTGGTGTTATGAACAATCATGGATTTTGATTTGTGTGTGGTTGATGTTGAGCTGAAATTGAGTTAAGAATGATGGGGAAATGATAAGTAATTCAGCTAGAATGATAGATAAAGAAAAAGTGATGAACTAGGATGAAAATGAAGTTAATTGTGTCCTAGAATATGTTAGATGGAGTGTTGTTACTGAACACTCATCTGTATTTTGGCCATATAAATGGATGCCTTTTTGATTTATATTAAACTAGAGTCATATGACTACATTGTTCATGAAGGAATTAAATTTGAAAGTTGTGCTTAAGAGTCTTGAAGTTTGGTTTGAAGTTGAGAATTGTGTTATGTCGAGGTATAAGAATAGTATGTAGTATTTTGATTATAACGTGCATGATACTGAACCAAAATGTATGACTTTGATGTCATTAAAAACTTCAAACATAGAGAAATATTTGATTAGAAGAAAGTGTTACCTAAGAATCTCATTTTCTAGGTCGAAATGGTCATACAAATCTGAACTAAAAATTTGTCCTGAGAAAAATCAGAAAGCTATAGCATAAGTGGGAGATTTGTTTTTGTCACAACCGCGGCAAGGATTTCACGATTGTGGGCAGTGAATTTTCATGGTAATATGGTGATTATGAAAACATAAGTGATGTTGGAAAAGTGGTTAAATGTGTGATAAGTTTTGATTGATCTTGATGTTATACCTTTAAGGAAAAGGATGTTTGAAGGTAATACATCTAAATATGAAATGTTCAGAGTGTTAAATGAGGACATAACATAATGAATGAATTGTTTGATGCATTATGAGTAATGCATAGTATGGAAGGAGATTGGATTATATGAATGATGAAATTAAGTTTGAAATGTTAAAATCAAATGAGTAGAGGATTAGAGAGTTTAATGCAATAAATAGGTAGTGAAATTAGCATGGAATGAGATTCCATTAATGTGTATGATTTCTGGAAAATTTGGAGTAGAATTGATGCTTGTATAAGTGTTAAATTCGTGTGGATGAAGGAAGAAAATTGCTGGGCACAATTGTGTCCCTCGCAGCACGATCATGGCTTGATAAAATAAGGTTATATCATGATCATGGAAAGGACACCACAATCGTGGATAGACCTAAAGGCAAAAATAGTGATCTTTTGAGTGAAGTTTGAATCAATCAATGCGAGGGTGCCTCCATATGTGATAATTAGACTCGAATGAGATGTTGAATGGCCCTAGTTGATGAGAAATGAGGAGAGTAAAGCAAGTAAAGTGCATTAGATAATAAAGAATGATTGAAAGATGTTAATTGATTATGAAATGTGAATAAAGGAAATATACCCGGGATGGTCAGTATGGCTATACATTATAACTGACACATACACATATGTGTGTAATGAAATGTTTATGTAATTGTACAATTAATAATGTTTGTTCACAATGTGTGTTGTATGAAATTGATGTACAGGATTCAACCTTTGCATCCAGTCATTTTCAGATCATGGAAGCTAGTGCTAATCTGGAGCGTACTGTGAGTCAACCTAGATGGCCTCACTTTCATTGCTTGTTCTATTTTAAATTTTGTATTGAATTTCTGCTGAATGTGACTGTGATTGATACAATTCTGGAGTTTAAAAGTCCAAGGAGTTTGATAAATGTGAGAACATAGGAAGTGCTTATTGTATGTAAATTGGACTAAAATAAGTGATTCTCAACATTATTGTTGAATGTCGGACATTGACTGATAAATATATGTGAATGTGGAAAATTGAGCACTAGTGATTTATTGATAATATGTGAATGTAGTGCATTTCGTTACATGAATGCATGTAAGATAAAGGCTGTTGTGAGCGGAATAGCCACCGATAAAGAGCTTAAAGCATAAAAATTGAAAAAGAGCTTAAAGCTCAGAATGTGGTAAGAGCCTCTGGCTCACTATGTAAAATGAACTTTGTATCCCTAATAGATAAGGGACAATTATTAATGAGCTTGATATACACAATGGATATAGGACAGTTATAGGAACTTAGTCACAATAATAACAATTGAAAGTGAGTCTCATGAGAATTGCATCTATAATTCAATATGTATGTTTTAAATGACCAAAATGGACAATTGACTGCTCTGAACGTGAAAGGCCATCGTGAGTATCCTTAGCCTAGTTTTATATTTTCAAAAGTGTTATTTTCGTTTTCAAAATGTTCATGAGCCTTAAGAGTCAAGTAGGGTGTCGAAAGCCTTTAGTCGAGAAGTTGAGTCTCGGATCGTTAAGTTGATGTCCTTAATGGTCAGATGATTTTGACCTCGGTGAGACTACTTGTCGACGTTCCTTAGGGTGTAAAGGACATCAGTTAAGCAAGTCTTAGTCCATTCTATTTTATTAAACAACATCTTTTTCTTTGGTTTTATAGTGATAGCATGGTTGGGAAAGGAAGGGGAAGACGTTGCAAGGTTAGACCTTTACGACTTGAGCTAGGGGAACATAACACTGAAGCAGTCGCAGAACCAGCAGTTACTAACGCGTAGTGTTATAAGCTGTTATGTGTGTTCTCAGTTAAGACGTTAAAGTTTTGATCGATATTGGTGTGCAAAGGTCCTTTGTTAGTATGACCTTCGCCGAGGATGTTGCCATTAGATCCCCCTCTCATTATAGCCACTCCTATAGGAGAGTAAGTGGCTTATGATGAAGCATATATAGCCCGTGAGCTAAAAATCAGTAATGTTGTATTAGAAGCAGATCTTATTCCACATGATCTCCAGGATTTTGAGGTGATATTGGGGATTGAATGGTTAGAGAAGTATCGTGATAGGGTTGATTGTTTTAAGAAAGAGGTGGAGTTTGACCCTCAGGGTGAAGTCTCGATTGAATTTACTGGTGATCGAAGAATATTCCCAAGTTGTTTGATATCAGTGATTAAGGCTAAGAGGTTGATTCATTAAAGGTGCCAGGCATACCTTGCACATGTGATTAACACTTCGGCACAAAGGGTCGAACCAAGAGATGTCCCTGTTGATTGTGAATTTCCCAATGTCTTTTCAAAGGAATTGCCTAGATTGTCGTCTGAGTGGGAGTTTGATTTCACTATTAACTTAGTCTCAGGGACGACACCAATATCTATACCACCGTATCGTATGGCACCAGTAGAAATGAGATTCAACTACGAGAGTTATTAGAAAAAGGCTTCATCAGACCAAGTCATTAATCGCGGGGAGCACCCAATATTATTTGTTAAAAAGAAGGATGGGACTATCCACTTATGTGTTGATTACAGTAGTTAAACATGGTTACCATTAAGAAAAAGTATCCACTTCCCAGGGATGTTGATTTGTTTGATCAGTTAAAAGGAGCTACAGTATTCTCAAAGATAGATTTGAGGTTTGGGTATCATCAACTGAAGATTGATGAGAATGATATGCACAAGAATGCTTTTTAGATAAGGTATGGACATTATGAATTTTTTGTAATGCCATTTGAATTGACAAATGCTCCTGTAATATTAATGGATTCCATGAATAGGGTGTTCCATCCTTCTCTAGATCAGTTTATTATATTCTTCATTGATGATCTACTAATTTATTCTAAGCATGAAGAGGAACATGCTAGAAATCTTTAGATTGTGTTGCAAATACTTCATGAAAGACAGTTGTATGTGAAGTTCTCAAAATGTGAATTTTGGTTGAGGGAGATAGGATTCCTTAGGCATGTTGTAATAGGGGAAGGTATTTTTGTGGGCTCAAAGAAAGTGAAAGCTATAGTTGAATAAGAACAACCAAAGAATGTCACAGAAGTCTGCAACTTTCTGGGTTTAGCTGGTTATTATCAAAGATTTGTTGAGAGTTTCTCAGTATTTACAACCCCTTTATCGAGGCTTACCAGGAAGGGGATAAAATTTTAGTAGGATGATAAATGCGAGGTGAGTTTTCAAGAGCTAAAGAGGTGAGTGACTACTGAACTAGTGCTTGTCTTACCTACCCAGGGGGTTGAGTATGAAGTATATAGTGATGCTAGTTGCTAGGGACTTAGCTGTGTATTTATGCAGACTGGGCAAGTGATCATACATGCTTTTAAACAGCTGAAGAAGCACGAGCTAAATTATCCTACACATGATTTGGATCTTATAGCAGTAGTATTTGCACTAAATATTTGAACACACTATCTTTATGGGGAGACATAGAAGGAGCTAAATCTCAGACAAAGTAGATGGTTGGAATTGATTAAAGATTATGACTTAGTAATCGACTATTATTTGGGAAAAGCAAATTTGGTAGTTGATGCATTGAGTCGTAATTCTTGTTTAGCAGAAATTGTTAGGCAAGATCCTTACATGACACATTTGATGAGTGTGCAGAGCCTTAGGGTTAGACTCTCAATGGCAGAGAATGACGGAACATTGCTAGCATAGTTTAAAGATTGGCCTACATTATTTGATGAGATAAGGAGGTTGTAGGCCGATGATCTTGAGTTTAGAGTCATTTGGAAAAAATTTCCATCCAAAGAGAGTGAGGGGTTTAAACTAAGAAAAGATAGATTGTTAGTCTTCTGAGACAGAGTCTGTGTGCCGAATGATCAGGGCCTCAGGCAAGCTATCTTAGTGGAAGCTCATAGTTAGGCTTATGTTATGCAACCAGGTAGCACCAAGATGTATCAAACTTTAAAAGAGAGTTATTGGTGGCCAAGGATAAAGAGAGAGATAGTGGAATTAATGGCCAGATGCTTTCCCTATCAACAAATTAAGGCAGAGCATCAGAAACCGGTAGGTATGTTACAATCCTTGCCTATTCCGGAATGAAAATGGGAGCACGTGAGAATGGATTTTATAGTTGGACTACCTCGTACATCAAAAGGTCACGATGCCATTTAGGTTGTAGTGGATAGATTGACAAAGTCTACTCATTTTCTGCCTGTCCACACAACCTACTCACTAGAGAAATTGGCAAAGCTGTATACCGATGAGATTATGAAGCTACATGGGGTGCCAATTTCTATAGTATCAGATAGGGATCCTAGATTCACCTCAAGATTTTGACCACAATTCTAATAACCTTTAGGGAATAAACTGAAGTTTAGTACTGCCTTTCACCCCTAGACCGATGGTCAATTAGAGAGAACCATTTAGACATTAGAGGATATGCTAAGAGCATATGTGATGGAATTTCAAGGGAGTTGGGACCGACACTTGCCTTTGATAGAGTTTGCTTATAATAACAGTTATCAAACAAGTATCGGTATGCCACCATATGAAGCACTATTTGGAAGGAATTGTAGGAGACCTCTGTGCTAGGGTGAGGTTGGTACGACCAAAATCAAAGGAGCTGAATTGATAGAAGTCACCATTTAGAAGATTAAAGTCATTTGACAGAAGATGAAAGCTGCCTAGGATCGTCAAAAGAGTTATGCAGATAAGAGGCAACGACCATTAGAGTTTGCAATTAGTGACAGGGTTTTTCTTCGGATATCACCATGGAAAGGTATTATCAGATTTCAGAATTGAGGGAAGTTAAACCCTTGATATATCGGACCTTTCTGCATCCTGGAGCTTATCGAGGGAAGTTAATTGATACGTGGTACCTATCGGTTGGAATTGCCACCGAACTCAGATAGGATCCAAAATGTATTCGATATCTCAATGCTTATAAAGTACTTACTAGATCCATCTCATGCTTTGGAGACACTCTAGTAGACCTAAGAGAAGACCTGAGTTTTGAGGTGAAACCAGTTCAATTTTTGGATCGACAGATAAAGAGATTACGCAGAAAGGAGGTAAAGTTCTTTGGAAGAGCGATAAGGTTGAGGAGATGACATGGGAGCTTGAGCATATTATGAGACACCGATACCCCCATTTATTCGTGTCCTCGACTTGGGAGTTTCGAGGATGAAACTCTTTTGAGGGAAGGAGAACTTGTAACACTAGACTCTCTGAGCTTTTTTATATTATGCTATATTTGGAGATACTACTGTATATTAATATACATGGTTGTAATAAGTTCAAAGATGTATTTGAATCCTTTCGATATGTATGCCAGTGATATGAAATGCTATATGCCGTTACATGAACTTAGAGTTCATCGATATGCGAAATCTTGGAGACTTAGGACATATAAGCTTTTAAGTGTGAAAAACCAAGTCCATTGGATGGATATGACCATAGTGATCGAATTAAATGTGTTCTAATTCTTTAGAGGTGCTTATACGTGATTTATAGACTTATCGGACATTTAGAAAGCTTAATTGGAAAAGTTGAAGCACTCAAAGGCCTATTTGCAAATTGTTAAAGTTAAAGGACTTAAATGAAAATTTTCAATTCTTGGAGGACCAATATGTAATTTATAAAGTTAAGGGGCTTAACTATAATTTTCAAAAGTTTGAGGACCAAAATGAAAATAAAAGTTTTGGTCATTCTCAAATTTTGGGCTTAATTGTAAATTAAGGAAAAGTTTGGAGGGTATAATGGTAATTTCACATAAATAAGGGCAACAAGGTAAATTCATCATGTTTGGTCAAAGAAAAATTAAATTCTCGACGCTTCTTCATTAGTGTGGCCATGCAACCCCTTTATTTGGCATAAAAACACTTAGTTTTAATTAAAAGAAAGGAGAAAAGAGGAGGAGAAGAGGAAGTTTTGACCATCACTCAAATTTCACCAAGTTTTTTATTCTTCAACTACAAACAAGGTATTCTAAGCTAATTTTGGGTCAAGGAACTCAAATCTATCATTAGATTTGAGAAATTCTTAAAGGAAAGTATAGGTAAATTTTGTCTCATCTCTCTCTACATTAGGATTTTGCGTTTGGTGTCAAGATATGTCGCGCTCCATGCTTGAATATGCATGAATCATGTCATAGAAAGGGTTCTTTAAGTCAAAACAAAAATTGCCCCTTTTGGTGAAAGCTGTAAATTTTTGGATATCTTCTGAAATCGATGATTTAAATGAATTTTATGGTGTTAATTGTGTATGCATAATATGAATTAATGATGAAGAATGAAGACGTATGTTGGTTAAGGTTGGGCTGAAATGATGAAGAAGAAGTGGATTAATGTTATGACTTATGTAATTGATAAATGTAGATTAAATGAATGGAATTGGTTTGAATAGAGTGGTGGAATGTGTCATTGAGTGGAAGTGTTACTATATGATGTGATAGGAGCATTAATTATTATCATAAAGTCTTAAAAATGTGAATTGAAAGTTATGCAAATTAGGTGTTTAAAAAAATGCCTGAGTGAGCATGGCTTAGGATTTAAGGATTTTGATAGTGTGCATTGGAAAGAGGCTTTCATGTTTACTTAGAGTAAACTTGAATTGTTGCTTAGATTGAGGAGTAATGGCTTAATGTGCATAGATAAAGATGTGCTTAAGTATGTTTCGAAATGAGCAAGTATTGGGTTAAAGGCATTAAATGCCTTAGAAAATGCAAAAGAGAAGCTAATGTGAATGGTAAGGAAGTAACCATGTGAGAAGCTTAATCGTTGAATCCTATTGCTTAAAGGGAATGATATTGTGTTTTATACACTTATATGGTGGTGTATAACATAAAAAAAATTTATGTTTAAGTAGTAATTTCATTGTATATTTTTTTATGTATAAAGGCTTGGGAGCTAGGAATCAAGGAGCTCGTATCGAGGATTTTTGAAGGCAAGGTAGTGCATATCTTCTTTTGAGGTGAGTTGGGGAAACAATATTTCTCATATGGGATTAGATCACCCTAAGACATATATGATGACTTGTATGTGAATTTTGAACCTAGGTAATGCTTATTTGAATTGAATCTCAAATGGATACTAATATGCTTATCTATTTATGAAATGACATTGTTTTCAACAACTATGCATTTGAAGCACAAAATTTGGCTTTTATTTCATGAGATAATGTTTTGGAAAATTTGAAATGCATGTATTCTCTTTTGGCTTAGAGCCTTAGCACGATTCCTTTTTATCGGTTGGACTGATAAATAAAGGCATGATGCCTTACTTAATTTTAGTATTCAATGTTTATATGTGATTTTTTTTATGATTAGTGAGGAAACCATAAGCCAATCTTGTGCTGGGTACATCTGATTAGCAACCCTCGTACCCTTAACGCTGGTACATAAAAGTCGAGTCCTCGTATCAATATCTTTTTACGGGACTTGTCAGTGATTCCACACTTAGGGCCTGGACATAGACGAGGTCATCACCTAGGGTAATAATGCTCTTGTCGACTGTAGTCTAGACTCATTACGAATGAAGTCGAGCCAACACTGAGGGTCGGTGGATGTGCGCGCTAGTTTTGCCAATTAGTGGTGTCACGCATAATTGTTTTGGCTTACCCTAATATTTGTTTTTCTGACGAGATTTGATTTATACATGTGATGTCTTCATACTTTTGAGTACTAGAACTGGAACCTATGTTCACCGGATGAGTGAATTAATAAGCTAGGCCTATATGGTTCCTAACCAGTATACTTTGAGTCATAGACTAGGTCTATGTGTTCTATGTGTTGTATGTTCACCTTATAGGTTATCTACACCATCTTGGTGTGTATCAATATCTATTCATGACATATGTCTTTCCTGGTCACGGAGTACTTAGTGTACTCACCCCCCTCCGCTTTCCATCCATGCAAGTTAATTTAGTGATCTTGAAATTCTAAGTGGATCGTGTAGTCTTTTGACATTTATGGGATATTACCGCACGTGGGTAGTCTCTATTTTGTACTTTGTTATATAGTGGCTTATGATTATGTTGATATGCTTTAAAAATTTAGTAAATTAACTTTTGATTGTCTTAGGTTTGTAAATAACTTTATGTATGAACAATTTTTATTTTCATTGAGATTGATATTTAGTTAGCCTTGCATAGTCGAGTTAAGGGCACTGTGAGTATCCTTGGCCCAAGTATGTGGTAGTTGTCATGTGCCCGATGTGGTTCCAGGTTGTGACATTCCAAATATCCTTGGGGCATGTGGATACGTGCTCAGTGGAAGTGGGGTGCTACATAAGAGGAGTGTTTTTTTCATTCCACCTCAACAAGGCCCTAGGACCAGATGACTTTAATGAAAGATTTTTATAAGAAAAATTGAATGGCTTACAAACTCCAATTGTAAGGGTTTTTCAAAAGTTCTTCAAAAGTAGTATACTGGTTACTGAAATGAATAAGACTAATTTAGTCTTGGTTTCCAAAGTCCCCAATCCCAATGCTTAAATTATTATAAGCTTATTGCATGTTGTAATGTGATATATAAGATTACTGCCAAAATTCTTACCAACTGGTTGAATGTTACTTTACTTGACTTAATCAATCCAATTAAAGGTGCTTATGTCCCATGCAAAAACATGGGTGATATCATCCTTCTAGTTTAGGAACTGTTCAAAGATTGCAATACTAAGGAGCATATTAGGAGTTGTGTACTCAAGATTGATTTCACCAAAACTTATGATGCTATAGAATGGGAACTCCTTATTTACTTTTTATAGGCTTTTGGATATCCATCTAAGTTCATTAAATGGATTCATTAGTGTATAATATATGTTTCTTACTCATAATTGATGAATGGAGAACCTTCTCAACTTTGTATAGTTGTTAGAGGAATTAGACGAGATGATCCTCTCTCTACCTATCCTTTTACCATTGTTATAGAGGTATTGCAAAGGATTACAAAAAGTGTGTAAAGGAGAATTTTGAATTCAAATTCCATTATAGATGTGGTAGTTTTAGGATTACTTAACTCTCATTTGCAGATGATTTACTTATGCTATATGGTAGTGATCCTAGTTTTATGGGAACACTTTCGAAAGCTTTGTAGATGTTTTATGATATCTCAGACCTCAATTTTAGTCTAAGTAAGAGTGCAAATTATCTTTCTAGACAGAATTATGGAAATTTGATGACTATTATAATAAATGCTAGACTTAGAGTACACCAGCCACCTCTCACTTATTTGGGTGTCCTCATTTCTATAAAGGAACTTAAGGAAGCTTATTGCAGACCTCTTATTGCAAAAGTCACCAAAAGACTCTCTTAATGGAATAACAGATTCTTATCATATGGAGGTTCAGTACAATTGGCCATTTCCATTCTTAATAATTGGCATATCTACTAGTTATCACATCTACCTATTCCTGAAGGAGTCCTTAAGAAAATTGATAAAATTATTAGAAACTTCGTCTGGAATGGACATTTCTAGTGGGGGAAAACTATCCAAAGTTAAAAGTAGTGCCTTATGTCTTCTAAGCAGTACGGAGGTTTGAGAATTAACTAAACTAGTAGAATGAGCAAAATTTTGCTGGCAAAAAGATTGTATAGGTTATGTTAGGAGAAAGAAAGCTTTGGTGTAAGATGGGTTCACATGTTTCACGTCAAACAGAATAGCATTTGTTTAATCTCTCAAACTGCTTTGCAATCTTACACTTTTCAACAAATCATATATATGAGATCTTCATGCATCCTCATATCGAACATTATGTTAGAAATGGGAAGAACACAACTTTCTAGTTTGATAATTGACATGCCTTAGGGCCTTTATATAACACTAACCTCTTTACATCCTTAAGAGGATCTATCCCCAGAGATAATAACGTCCAAACTCTAATCCGGAATAACAAGTGGCACTAGTCATTCCATATGTGTAGAGGAGTAAGTTCTATTCTTAAGTAATGTCTTTCATGTCTTTTAAGTGCACAAAAAGATAAGATCATATAGGAACTACACAATTCTCACAAATTTATAGCTTAGTCATGCAAAAAAGTGTTATTAGGACCTATGGTCAAGTTTCCATTTTACAGATTGATATGGGAATTAGGTATTGCTCTAGTTCACTCTTTCATCTTATGGTTAACTGCTTTACAAAATTGGGAACTAGAGATAGAATTAAGTTCTAAATTCTAGACATTATATGCCCTCTATGCCGTAGAGAAATTGAAAGCTTAGATTATATATAAATTTTTTAAATGTTCTTAAACCAAACTACTATGGAGCGCTTTTCTCAACATCTTTGGGTTATAAGAAAGTCAGCTTAGTCAAAGTATTTTACTTGGGCTGGCAATTTGAGATGGACTAATAGAGAAGATCAAAGGTTATTCAAAACTAGATTTGCTATGTTGGTACACTACATCTGGAGTATGAGAAATACCAAAATTTTTTATAAGACTAAGGAGTTAAAAAAATATGGATGGAATCATTTACCGCTGGAACTAAGGATGACCACTATAATTAATGCCAATCATCTTCTCTTATCTATGCCATTAGATTTCAATTAAACATTTAGAATACAATGTTGTTGGATATATCTGATATGCACTTTCTTCATTAGTTTGAGCTTCATTTTTGGATATGTAACCTCATACATTCTTTAATTACTACCTTTTGAATGAATTTTTACTTACATTCCAAACAAAAAGTTATTTTAATCAACAAATTATGATATATCTCATAATTTGTATATAAGAACTAGTTATTATTAGCGAAAGTTTAATTAAAACACATATTGACACTAAATTTTATTAAACTATTTAACTTTTTTAAATCTTTTATCCCAAGAAATATGATTTTCTTAAATGCAATTAAGTATAATTTAAACAATAATGCATCCATTCAATTTAATTATTTTTATTTGCATATATTTATTTTAACTCATATTCAATTAAAATTCATTATGTTTGGTAAATTGCGTTTTAAAAATTTATAATTTTATTCAATCAATTGAGGTTAAGTTTAATTAAATTATAATTAAGGATTTTTAAATCATAATTTAGTTTAACCAGTATTAATTATGATTAATTAATTTTAATTATGGTTTTTTAAATAAAGAATATGCATTAATAGAAAAAGATAAGTTGTTAAAGCATTAGAAGAGATCATGGCCTCATAACTAATGGAGAAAAAAAATACAAACTAAGAACTAGGAGAAATTAGTAAAACCTTAGGTTTATAAACTAGTAGTGGGTGACCTAGAGTTGCTAATTCAAAATAGGAGGAAAAATGTTATCCCTATAGTGAGATTACCATAATTGATTAGGTACTTAGGGATTAAATGTTCCAGCCACTAGCTAAATTAGGGATGAGTTTGTTAGTATCCAACTTGGTTATCAAGATTTCTCTAATCCGTGTAAGTGTGCAAGCATGGAAGGAGTTAGAGTCTTAGCATCTGAACTTGAAAATCCCATTGTTCTTTTTCTTCCAAGCACCATAAACCAAGCTAATAAAGGCACCAACAAAACGGTTGACTAGATATTTCCAATTAGATCTCTGACAATTAAATCCACACATGTGGAGTACCATAAGCCACGTTTGGTGGATAAAACCACATTGAAAAAAAATTGATTAGCATCGATTTTTTGGATATTACATAGGTTGCAACTTGTTTAGGGAATGAGCTATACAAAAAGTTATCCTTGGGGCTTAGCCTTTCTTTAATTACTATCCACATCGTAAAGGATCCTTTAGGGAGGTTAAAGGAGTACCATACTAGATGAGACCAATTGACTAATGGAAGGGAACATGAGAAAAGATTGAAGCAGGAAACATTTGTTAAATAGTTTAAGCTATGACATGGCCATCTTATAGAGTTAATTGTTAAAGAATCAAAGGAATAAGTAGGCATGCACTGAATAAATGTTTATTGGTAATTTTAAAGTAAGAGGGAATCAACTATTTATTGTTAGAGATGTACTTGGTTACCTTAGTACAAGCTGGAATTGGATAATGGTATTTACATAAGAGGTTTTATAAAGAGGACCTAGTAAATGCCAATAATCATACTATAACTTGGTGCTTACTCCATCACTAATTATATGTTTGATACAAGGCTACAAGATGTCTCTCAATTCAAGCATTTGAAGCATAGTCCAGGAGAAGTATTGTTTAGGTTTGATGCACTCAAACTAGTGCACTTAAAGGTGTGAGAGTGAATCAATTTAACCAATAGGGATTCTTGATCAATGTGGAGCTTCCATATTCTTTTGATTAGTATTTTATTTATAGTTCTCAAAGAATTTAACCCTATTCCTCCTTGACCTAGTAGGGAAAAAACCTCTAACCATTTAATGTTAGCTTTTTGTGACATGTTGTTAGACTTCCACTGCATAAGTAATTTTTAAGAAGTCTCTTAATCTTCTTATTAAGCTTAATAAGTAGGAAGAGATATAAATATTGGCAGTCTTTCATAGTGGAGAGGATTGATTTAGATAACTACAGTCTCCCTATAATAGATAACAATCTATCAATATCTAGCAGTTGACTCTTTTTGTGATAGCTTCTAGAAGAGGTTAACAATCAACAAAACTAAGTCTTGAAGGGAAAACAAGGACCTTAAGGTATTTAAACAATAGTTTTTTCTAGCTAAATCCCAATGAAGTTTAAAAATTTAATAGATAAATGATTGGTTCTAACTATGAAGAAAAGACTACTCTTGCTTTTGTTGATGCGTAGCTTTCAAATAAAATGAAATTTATCTAAAGAGTCAAGAAAAATACGTATTAAACATCTTTTAGCCTTGTAGAACATAAGGATATCATTAAAAAAATTCAAGTTAAATAATTGGAAACTCTTGCTGTTGGTATGGTACTAAATGCTAGTTGAGTTTTTATTATTCTCTTTTGTGAGTCAAATTAGGGCATCTATGAAAATACTAAGCATTTAATGGGACAAGGAGTCCCCTTACATGAGGCCCCTAACCCTTATAAATCCCCTAGTTGTCTCTTTATAAATAAGAACATTATAGGAAGCTATTTTGCATATTCCTTCATTCAACTAATGAATTTAAGAAAGCCATAAACTTTGAGGACCTCAAATAAGAAGCTTCATTTAACTGTCATTGTTCTTTAAGAAATCAATATTTATAGCATGGTTTGATATATCTATAATAGTTATTAAAAAGTTCTTGTACAAGGAGGATGTTTTCCACAAGGTTCCTACTTTGGATAAAAACACCCTGACAAAGATCCATAACTGGATTGAGTATTGGCTTGAGCTTGGAAACAATCACTTTTTAGATCACTTTTTGTTTTAGAATAGATAAGCCTAAACACTTAGATTCTAGAAGGGTTAAGAACTTTAGGAACACTGAGCAAGTTTTAATCTTACAAAACCCTCAATATTCCACAAATACACAGGTCGTAGCGTAGTATATAAGGTGTCGATCCTATGAGAAATTAGTGAACTAACCAAATCCTAATTTGTATAAGGCCTAAAAGTGTACTTAAAATGAAAATAAAAAATAAATAGAATTGAAATTCAAATAAGGAAGATTAACAAATTATGAGAAAGGAGATTTATCCTATAATCAATGCTAACTTAGTCACTTTTGTGTTAATACAGTGTCGATCCTAGAATTTCGATGGGTCGATTAGTCTCACTCGAGTTGTAATCACTAAGCCCTAAATCATAAACCTAATTAAATTAAGTTACCAAATATGTAATCTCTCGATTAACAAAATAACCCATAACCTAATTAAGCATTCTAATAAACAATCGGGTCCTCACACAAGATCATTTAACTCTCATTAACTCGAGCTGAGCCTAGCCCATTGCCATCCCTATTTTCAATCAATAATACTAGAGAAAGACAATATTTAAGCCACTTTGTTTCTATGTAGGTTTACATCCTTAAGTAGGGGCCCTTTTATCAAGAAAGAATCCTACTAAGGTGTTATTTCAATGGGTTGTACCAACTTTAAGTAACTTAACAAGGAGGGTGTTATAAGTTGAGGAGAGTCAGTGGAGGGAAGGTGAGTTTAGCAGAGGGAGCATAGCCATTGGAGACTTGGCACCAAGTCTTCTTTAGTGAAGCTTACAATAGGACAAAGTCTAAACTTGCGAGGAGGTCAAGTTTTAAAAAGCTCTAAGAGTGTGGTCTACATAGAATCAGATTTTTGGAAGGATATAAAGGTTTTAAGTATTAGGTAAAAGGAGTTAAAATAACTCTAAAAGGGAGGGAAGAATAACTAGTTTTATGGAAGAAACTAACAGTTAATAGCTAAAGAAACTTGAGAAAATTGGTTAAAATAAAAAAGAAAGTTAATACGCATCAAGGAAGGTTGACCGAATCCTCGAAAGAAAATTCTTATTATGTTTTGAATTTCTTTTAGTTTTAGTCCCAAAGTTTTATTAGCTATCACGTGCAATTCTTAGCGTCATTGTTCATTAAAAACTAACAAAACCTTATAAATGACGATATTATTAAATATTTGGTGACATTGTATGCCACATATCATTAGGAGCTCAAATTCAATGAGATCAGCCTAGTTCACCAAGTTTTGAGTTTCTTTTCAACTTCTAGACTTGAGATAGGATTTGAGATTAGGCTACCTAACTCCTGAATTCAATGTATTAAGTATAAATGACATATTTTTAAATTTTAAATAAAATATAAAATAATCCAACTTGTTAAGACTTATTCAAGTTTAAACCCGATTTGGACCGTAATAACATTTTTGTTTAAACTGAAGTTACCTCAAGTTCTTTCCTATCTTGCTACTATTAGTAACTCATGCCATCTTCATGAGCAATCACTCTCCTCTTTTTTCAATATTGTCCTGAATGCAACTCACTCCAAAGTATCAAAACATGTTAATATTGAAAACTATCTTTGGGTGAGGTAACTCATTGAATCCTTGTCTTGTTGCAAGTCATAAGATCTTCTCCAAACCAGCTTTCTGGTTTTGAAAGCTTAGGCACCACTAGGAAGAAAGAGATAAGCATATCACAGAGACATGTACTACATTACAACAACTAAATTACATGTCCCAAAAAGCTAATGCAAATTCATGAATGTGCTTCAATCTTTTTGCCTTTTGATTTTATTTACTCTTGTCCAAATGGAATTTTTCATTCATATATTATCTTTTATGTTTTTATGCCCTTTAACAGTTTTGTTAGTGTTATTATGTTTTCGCTCTTTACCTTGGGTGGTTTTTCTTATTAGTTCTACTCTCCTGACTCTACAGCTTGATTTCTCCTTTATATTGCTTTCTTGTAGGAAAATAATATAATATGTCCATATTAGTACAAGAAAACCAAAATGGACAAGTAAGCTTAGTCTTACAAGAAAGACAAAGCTAACAAGTAAGTGGTTATTTATGGGAATGTCTAACCCCTTTTTCTATTTCTCAGCATAAGTTGTAAAAGAGAGAATGCTTGTAAGAGCTTCCCCCTCACACATATAAAGCTATCACATAAATATTGCGTTCTCCCTCATGTTCTTATCTCTTTAAGCCACCATTCACAAGGCTTGGGATTTAGGGTGTGAATTAGAGTGAGGAACTCTCATAGCTGCTAACAACATCAAGAAAATGAAAATTCAAGCTACTTGGAGCCATTAGAGCATAAGGTGGACTTGTAAAGCAAGCACAAGAGAAAGGGACTTGTCAATTTTGAGAGATAACATCTCACCACACCTTCCAAAATTTGTATCAGAGTGAGTATAGCTTGCTTTTGTGCTTTAAATTGTGTTAAATGAGAATAATATGTCATATATGCTGATATTTGTTCATACATGTGTAACATGGCCATCAATGGCAAATTTTTGTGTGCTTTCTTTTAGCTTAAAGTTTTGGCATCGATATGTTCATTATAATGTCATAAACTTGTGCCTAAAATTTGGTGAAAAACATATTTGAATTGAGTGAGATATTGCATGATGAATTTTCGATTCATGCATGTGTTTCCCAAAAGTTTAGGCCCATTTTCTGACCTATTACAGTATTGTTCTACATGAAATATATATATATAGATATGTTCCTTGTCACATTATCTTTTCAACCGTATATTATATGCTTAAATCGGAGTTAAAATGAGTGAGAAATAATAGCATGATGTGGGCATAATGGCTATGAAATTCTTAAATTCTAGAAAATTTGGGTTTAATATGAATGTTCTCATCCGCAGCATATGATTCTCGAACGTTTAGACCCATTTTTTAAACTATTACAATACTGTTTTGCATGAGATATGTATATGGGTATGTTCCTTGTCACATTATCTTTCCAACGGTATAATATATGCTTGAATTGTAGTTAGAATGAGTAAGAAACAATAGCCCGAAGTAGGCATCACGGTGATGGAAGATTGAAATTTCTAAAAAATCTAGGTTTTTGCAACCACACAACTGAGTGCTAAGATGAGACTTGTTTAGTTGAATATGGAAAGTGTATTTATGAAGTCTGTATGAAGTTAAATTAGAGTCTATGGTGGCTCAAGTTGGTCAGTTTCTGGAGTGACTGGGTTGTGTTCTGTATGGTGTTATTTAGAGCATGATAAATCCTTAGTGGGATCTCCACCATAGCATGCACTTAATACTGAATGTGTTTGAGACGATCGAATAAGGGAGTAATGAATAAGTACCTTTTTCATCATGTTGTGTGCCCTGTGGACATCTAGTCCACCTATATTCCCTTTGGAACTTTGATCTATCTTATGAAGTTGGGAATTGGCATTGCTGTTTTAGCATATTATCCAAGGGCTAAGAATGATGCGGTTTAGCCCAGTATGACTATGAAAGCAACCAAGACTTTATGGATTGATATGAGTGTCTAAGGAAAAATCATTTTGATATCACAAAAATGATTTGTGACTCATTGCTTGTGCGGTTACAAAGACATTAGTTGTCTATATGGTAACCATGACTACAAAGGCATTAGTTTGATCGTAACTTAATGTAAAGACCTCACCATACCTTTCTTGTGTGGTCACAAGCTCCACTTCCTGTATTTGAGGTTTAGAAATGAAACATAAGTTTCTATGAACAAAGCATTTGTTGCTACGAATAGGCATGTGTTGTTCTTTCTCAAGCATTTGTTGCTAATGGAACATATGTTGTTGCTAATGTGTATAAGTGGGAGATGTAGCAAAATAATATAATGTATCCATATTGGCATAAGAAATCCAAAGTGGACAAGTGAGCTTGGTCTTATAAGAAAGACAAAGCTAACAAGTAAATGGTTACTTATAGGAATGTCCAACCCTTTTTCTATTTATCTGCATAAGTTGCAAAAAAGAGAATGCATGCAAGAGCTTCTCCCTCCCACACTTAAGACTCTCCTAAAAACATTGAGTTCTCCCTCATATTCTTATCTATTTGAGCCACCATTCACAAAGCTTAAGATTTGGGGTGTGAATTAGAGTAAGAAATTCTGATAGCTACTCACAACATCGAGAAAGGGCAAATTCGAGCTACTTGAAGCCATTAGAGCACAAGGTGAACTTTTAAATTAAGCACAAGAGAAAGGGACTTATCAAGTTTGAGAGGTAGGGTCTAACCACACCTTCTAACATTTCTTAATACTTGAACTCATGTTTTCAGAAGTAAGCTCCTTTCATGCCATTCGAGCCACTCGCTATATTTTTTTAGTTTCCATAACTTTAAAGCATAAATCTTGTTCAGTTTTTCTTAGATAATCTTCATCAATGAATTTGGTCTCAAGATATACCAATGAGATTATCCTTTAGTTCCTGAGGTTCAAAATTAGACCTATAGTTTTTTATAACAAATCCAAATTTTCTTACTTCTTTTTATCATTCTATTTTACCTTCATGCCTGGTTTATTTTCCATCATGTACGTTAAGTACAAATCAAGTTGAAATTATGTTATGCTTATGGTATTGTATTAAAAATGTAGTTTTTAAAATAAAGATTTGGATGGAGTCACTTATTTTCTATAGGGTTTATATTTTTAAATAATTTCTTCCTAGGAGGAAAACTGTGTTTGTTTATTAGATTGATGAATGTCTGTTATTAAGGATTTTGCGTACTTTATAATAGATTTGAGAGGGAGCTGGAAAGAAGAAGTATACTTTTTCATAAGTTGACCTTATAGCTTGATGTGTCTACTTGTAGATTACAGCTTTTTCCTTACCCTTATTGTTATTCCGATTTGTAGATTCAGAGGTATAGTATATTGCTCAGCCTATCTATTACATAGCCAACTTAGTATTTTCATGGCATGTTATTTGCAAGAAAATAATGGAAATTTTACAATTTGATGAAGATCCCAAATAATGGCTTTCTTGCCATCTCAGTCTATTCTCTTGTTGCAAACAAGAGTTCCTTCAAAACTTATCCTAAGCCACCTTGAAATTACCTGTCTGTAATCTCTTTGTCCTTAGGTGACTTTCTTTCTCCTACTATTTTCCCTTTTTCAATGTTAAGCTTGTTATCTGTTTGTGTGATTTACTTTTCTATCCTTTGTTTTGTTGTTTAATTAACATATTTGAGCTATTTTGTGAAGAGGGAAAATAATTTTTTTGAAAAGTGTTTAGTTGTTATCACCAAATTAAATTCACATTCTCTAGTATTCAATGATGCAGAGGCCAAGAAGAAACCTATAGTTGTCATTAACAATTATGACAATTTTATTTACAAATTTTGTCAGGTTTTTTTAATATATTTTTATATTTTTCCTTTTTAATTTTATCATATTAAAATTTAAGCTTTTATTGGTTTTATGCCGCTAGTTGGGTCCTTGTTCTGCTGTATTTCTCTCAAAATTGAAATTTCAATGCTATAAGTTATTTAGATTCAGTGAATATGATAGTTTAACCTTCTTCATTATATACCAGTTTCATCTAGCAAACATAGGTTGCTACGATTATGATTCTTAGTAGTTTTTCTTATGAAGAAGCATCAGCATAGGAAGATTAAAAAGTATTTTGTTTCTTATTTATGATGTCTATTCCTTCTGTTTTTTCACTTTAGTGTCACATAACAGTCTTTACAAGTCACAAAGCCCTGGAAATGGATTTATAGATTCTTTTGAATATATAAATGTCTCACTAATTAATTATGTTTTATTTAAACTTATGAATGAACTCCTCTTGTTTAAAGAAACCAAATTCATACTCAGATACTTGCTGAGTATGAATTTGGTTTCTTAAGACTACATTTTATCATTTTATTGTAGTGAACTATATTGCATTAGCTACTTGAGACTACATTTTATCATTTTAAGGCCTCTAATTCTCTAAGCTATTTTCTACTTTGCATAATATTCTCAATACTTGCACTTTGCAAATGCTTTAACATGACTGTTGTATTTGTTTTGATTATCCTCTCTCTTCTATTTTTAAAAGTGTAATTCTAATTCCTTAGGTTTATGTAGTAAATGGGAGAGCTTAGATGCTATTTTGAGGTTTATTGGAATAATGAGTTAACTATTAAAGAGTTGAAAGAGTAAGCATTCATAACTTCTGTGATTTATATGCGGTAATCTAGTATTTTATGCCTTGATATAGTTATGTGTGGCTTATTTTTGGTAGGTACTTGTGTAACTTTTTCTTTCATTTTTAGCAAAAAAATCTAAGAGGAGTGTTAATATCCCTAGGACCAGGTTAGTGTAATGTTATTGATGTATGGTGAATGTTTTGCATTGGTTAATGTACTTTGTTTACTAGGAATTTTCACGGTTAATCTGAGCCAAGAAAAGAATTGGAAATGGCGTCTGTTTCTTTTTTTAGGGGCACCCCAAGATTCTAGAATATCGTTGCAGTTTGTTTCAGAACTTGGACGTATTGTGCCTTTAATTGGTGTGCGTATAGAACTCCAGTACATTGGGGAGACTTTTGGAGTTGAGTATCATAGACATGTCAAAGTTTTATGGTTGTTGGTGTATTGACAATTCAAAGCGGTGTCTTGTACTGCGATCAATGAGAGTAAATAATAACTTAATAAGTTTCTAGAACAAAGCTATTTGAACATCCTGTTACATTATGAGTTTTGGACCTTTTTCTAGTTAAAGGTAAGATTGTGCATTGTCTATATAGTGTAATACATAGGAAAAGCTCCCTTGTATATTATGATTAGAAGGAGGAAGATGGATTGTTTTCTGGTTTGTCAAAGTATGTGCATTTTTTCCATTATTACATGATACCTTTATTTTCTATTATTAAATCTGGGAAAGAGTTGTGCCACTTATGCACCTTCCTTTAGTTGACTAGTGTCATTGGTAGTTACTTTTACATGTTGCATAAGGAAACTTTAAATTATTTTTACATGTTTTATAAGGAATCTCCCAATATTATTTGCAGCTTGCATAATAATTTTAGCACCAAAACACAGTTTTGATTTTTTTTTAAGGATGGAAATAGTTGTTTGAATGATAAGTTGGTGTCTTCTTTTTTGCTCTTAGTCAACATGTTTTGAATCTCAATGTCTAATTTCAAAAGATTTCTTTTAATTTCTAAACATACTTCGAAACTTTGCAAAGAAAAGATTCCCTTCACTGTTTTGAAGTTAAGACTTTGCTTTGCAATGTTAAGATCAGATATTAATCAGGAGACTAGTTCCTGTCAAAATGAAATTGCACAAATTGTAATTGCCATTAGTTAGTCACCTTTTAAATTGTTTTTGAGTTTTTGTTTCATATGTAAACAAAGGATTATAAAAATTTTAGAAGGGAAAGTTCTTTTCCACATACAATAAAAAATATATTATTTGACTTTCTTCAGTTTAAACACACTTAACAGCCTAATTTTTTGTGCATATTTGATAGACATCACTTGATTGTTCCACCTTATATATGCAATAAGTAACTAGATACTTATTTTGTTATATTTAAATTAAATAACATATATGAAAAAAAATAAAACATTACCAGTTTCTTATACAAACTTAGAATTATATCATATACTTCATTGTATGAAACCACCCTTCTCTTTTTGATGTGGATTTTGTGCTTTTAATTTGCTAAACATAGATTACTAGCTTGTTTTCCAAAATAGGTATCATAGGTTTAGAAAGGATTTTTTGACAAACTATGGACTTATGTTTGGTTTTATACTATATTATCATGGAGATATAATTTAAAACTAGGTTTTTAATGGTTGGATTTATTACTATAATAGAACCTAAGTGAACGAAACGTCTGTGTATATGCTCATAGTTGCTTAATGTTTGCATGGTGGGAATGGTTTAACAGTTTCTATTTGTCTCGTTTACCATATAATGTACAGTCTTAATAATGCATCTTCATCGAAGAATAGGGTGTAGGGAATAGATTTTATCACAAGAAGGATATTACTAGATTAAATCCTTTAATAAAATTATTTATATTTCAGCAAAGACTTTTTTCGACTAAATTTTAGCAAGTATATCTATTTAAATTATAGCAAAGACATATGGGTTTGAAGCGTCCACTATTATTTTGTAGAGATTTTAGTGAGTTTTTCTTCAAAATCAATAAAAGTTCCGCTTCCTAAATTTTTCTGTGCTTTGTTTTTTTTCTCTATTGTTGTTTGTTAATATTTTAACTATTTGGTATCAGAGTCTTTTTGCAAAACGACTTCTACTTGCAACACCCCACTATCATAAAGGATATACCCGAACATCCAGAGGACATTCAAAAACATACCCCATAAGAATGGCTTGTTAGAGCAATCTTATACACTTATTATGGCATCATACACTTTACAAACTTTGAAAAGCAACTTCTCCATTTCATTCACAAAGATAATTTACATAATAGTCATTAGCACAAATATTTGCTTGTGATATTTACATTATCACAAGCATTTAAAAGTTTATTTCTCATTTTACAAAAAAAAGTTCTACATGACAAAATAAACTACATAAATATAATATACAACTTCTTAGATGTTAGTTGACCTACCTTTGAGTCATTTTCTAATCCAAAATGTTCTTCTAGAGTATCTTAAAAACTATGTCTCCTCTATTGTACCTGAAAAAGCTACGTTGCAATTTTGATAAGTTTTACGAACACAGTGAGTGAACCAACCTCGATGTACTCACTCATTCAGAACATCAAATATTTCAAATATAAATCCAAAGCACAATATTTCTCATCTTAACAATTCATCATGGATTTACATTCATTTCATATAATCCTCTTAGAAGAATTCAATCGTATTATCAAATGTACACAAATAAGGCATATCTCATTATCATCACAATTCATAAATGGATTCATAATCATATATATACAAATGCATACGCATATAAGACTCCAATTTCGTTGTTATTTGTTGTGACTGAGTGCCTTTCACTCTCCTATATCCTTTATAGATATCAGACTCTTTTCAAACACTATCCAGTAACCATTTTGGTACCAGACTCATTAATCACGAAGATAATGGCTCTACATGCAAAATTTTAAGCTTCAAGCTCTTTCAGACTGGCTACTCAGGTCATAAGACCTTTATCTGATCATTCATATTAATGTGATGCATCAAATCACAAAACATGCTATCAATAACACTTATTCATGATGCACAGTCAGATTTAGATGTTCATCAGACCTAAGTCTAGCATTCAACAATATGTTAAGACTACAAATAACTTTCAGATTCGTATGCAATCAGAACACATCTAATACATTCCCAGATATCAAACTCCTCGAACCAATGATGTCTGGAATTATCACATACAGATCATTGATAGTTCAATATCTGGAAGTTAAACAGAATAATTCAATCTTAGTGAGAACATCTAGGTTACTCATAGTACGCTCCAGATTATGCTATTGCCTGGATGGTCCGATAATGTTAGGATTCAGTTGATCGACTTATGTATCTAAAATCATTCAATACACATAAAATTCACATTACAAAGTTTATCAATCAAATACATATTCAATCGTGCACATATATGTATATGCCATGTTTAATGCATGCTTAGTGACTTTCCTAGGTATGTTTCCTTAATCACAATTCATAATCATTTAAATATTGTCACTTCGATATGTCTTGTTTATAGTTAGGTTTACACCTCAATGAACTTATTTAATCTAAATTCATCAATCAATCATCAAACTAGTTCATTTCAAGCCTAAATGCATCATAGGATAGTAACTTATCATTAGTTGTTTGAAACATCACTTAAAAAGACACATTTCATGTTCAAACCTTGCCCATAATCATGGTGGACCTTTCCATAATTATGACATAACCTTATACATCAGGCCACGATTATGGGGATTCTACCATGATCGTGAAAAACCTAAATAATCAAGCTATTATCATGAATATCTCACACTTAGGAACCTGAGAGTGAGACCAATATCTAGAGAGAAAGTTAAGGAGTTATAAGTACAAGATGCAGATTTGAACAAGCTCTGAAAAAATTAAAAATGTCAAGCAATCTGAAGTGGATGTGAGGGATTATGGACTTATGGTTATAGGTAATAGACTTTGTATTCCAACTGTCAAGGAGGTAAAGGATGAGATACTTGACAAGGCACATAATGCACCTTATGCCTTATACCCAGGTAGCACTAGGATGTATAGAGATTTGAAAAAGCATTTCTAGTGGAAAGGCATGAAGAAGGATAGAGCAAAATATGCAAACACATGCTTAGTGTGTTAGCAAGCCAAGGTTGAACACCAAGCACCTTTAGGCAAGTTAAGGCCATTGTTCGTTCTTGAGTGGAAGTGGCAAAGGATAATCATGGATTTTCAAACGAGTTTGCCCAATACTAGTAGGAAGCATGATGCCATATGGGTTATTATAGACCGTTTGACTAAGTCATCCTATTTTCTAGCAATTAAAAAGATTGATTCTCTGCATGTGCTAGCAAAGAAGTATATTGATGAGATAGTAAGATAACATGGTATTCCAAACTCCATAGTTTCTGATAGAGATCCTCAATTTACTTCGAGATTTTCGGAAAGTATGCAAAAAACTCTAGGGACCAAGTTAAATTTTAAAACTGCTTTCTATCCCCAAATAGATGGTCAATCTGAGAGGATGATTCGAACCCTTGAAGGAATGCTCAGGGCATGTGTGATGGATTTCAAAGGTGCTGGGGACGATCACTTGCTGTTGGTCGAATTTCCTTATAATAATTCATACCACTTAAGCATTCAGATGGCTCATTATGTAGCACTGTGTGGAAAAAGATGTAGAACTCATGTATGCTGGGATGAAGAAGGAGAAAGGAAATTAATAAGACCCGAGTTAATCCAGATGAAAGATGAAAAAGTCAATCTAGTTAAGCAAAGGCCTAAAGGAGCTTAAGATAGAATGAAGAGCTATCACTACAAGAAAAATGTCATTTTGTTACAGACAACACTAATATTCCATCGATAAATAAGTTTAGCGACGGACTTTATCGATGAAAAAAGGCGTTATAGAAATGGCCGTAGCTAATACTTACCAACATAGTAACATTTTTGTTGGAAAATTTACCAACGGATAATTAACTAACCATCGGCCTCTTTATCGATTATTTATTTTGACCATTGAAAAAGTTACTGATGGTTTTCTATTTTTCGTTAGTAAGTATGTTAAAATGTTACCGACAGTTCTGCTCCATTAGTGATATAACTGATGATAGTCAAACATTTTGTCGGTAAACTTAACGACAGAACTGGTTATTCCATCTGCAATTACCAATGGAATGTCGTTTGGGGTCTGTAAATACAATTGTCTTTACCGACGGAACAATAATCTTCTGTCAATAAATCAATTTTCAAATTTTTTTAAGAAATATACATCAATGTTTTTTATTTGATGATGTTATGGTTGATGCATAATTTAAACAGTTATGACTTTAATAGTATACATTTAATTTGTTTAGACAGAAATTTAATTGATGTTATAAAGTTAAAAAATCTTAATTGATAATAAAAACATTACATTGTATATAATAAGTATTTGTAATTCAAATTATATGACCATAAGTACACTATTAATTTGGAGACGATGGATGCTCTAATTGGTGAGATGAGGAGCTACCCTACCCTTAAATCATTCATCTCATTATGGAGCTGAGTTATGTACTCTATCGACCGTTGCAACTGATCCATATTTTGTTGCAACTGAATTGCCAATGTCTGCACTGTGCTCCGAAACTCTTGCACCTCATTAATTGTAGATCGCTTACTTAATGTTGTTGTGTTGGATGTGGAGGATTGAGAATAACATGTGTTCAAAAATGAACCTAAGCCAAATATCCTCCCACAACAGTCCCTACCACCCATTGCTTGAAGGTAAGTTTTAGACTCATCATCATCTTCAGATTGTTGAGACTGTCGTTGAATACTTTCTTGTATTTGGTCCTATTAGAAGGCAATGTTTATATTAGTAAGTGATAATTATTAAGCATTAATATTAAACCATAACTTTCAGGTACATTTAATTATCGACAATGACTATTCACAAATATTACACTGTCATGCTTTTGAGTGTGAGTGTACAAAAAGAGCTGACGGGGTGTAGGTCTCATGCCCATAGACTTTTCCTACATAAGAATAAATTGTTATAAGTGTACTAGAATTTATAAAAATTTTGGCAGAGTTTTCTTTATTTTTATGATATCTACCCCCTGTTGAACAAAGAAACTAACTCAAGAACACCGTCATATATGGCACCAGACATTTATAACATTATCATTCCTAATAAGAAGCACATATTTTCATTTCAAAATTCACACGTCAAATTTGATTGAAATCAGCAAAGAAAAGAAATGAGAATATAAATGTAAAGTGTAGATACTTACAAGTCTCTCAGCATGCTCGTAGTGGGTAATAGAACCTCCCGCATATATAGGAAGACTCTCTCCTACCTGTCCTCCACGTTTGTTGGCTGAATTACACTCTCCTCCACGTTTGTTGGCTGAATTACACTCTGAAAAAGACATTGCCTCAGGTGATGTCCAATACTATAGCCAATGACTTCATATTTCTTCATAAATGTAAGGCGGTCACACATCAGCCCTATGTATCACAGTAATAAAGTTGCGATAATGTATACACACTCATCTCTCCCATACTCTATTGACAATCATGTCAAATTGAGAATCCAAAAAAAAATTCTTTCTGAAACAAAAGAGAAAACATTCGATAAATACTTATCATGTAATAATATTTATCTAATTAATGTATAAAAATGGTAACTAAAAAAGAAAATAATAATTTTTGTCGTATCTCAAACTTATGATAGTAAAATTCCTTTGTCGCCTGAGAGATATTCTTCCATACATAACCCTTAGGATCAATGTGCTCTTTGAATTTCGATGCCATATTTTTTTTAGCACGGTCTAGATGGAAAAAACCTAACATAAAAACAAATGAATTTATATCATTTTTAAAATTTAAACCTATAACTTAATTATAAACATAGAATGTTTCATGTATTTTCACTTATATATTATTGACAATTTTGATTTATTTTCATCCATTGGATCCCTCAACTCCAGGCTGGCGGTCACTTCCTTCATCCACATTGTTTCACCCCTAATATCTCTATCGGTAGTGAATGAAGGGTAGTGAATGATGTAGGGGTGGTGGATGGTGTAACATTAGGTATAGAAGGTGAGGTGTCATTTGCAAGTGTAGTAGGTGGAGGGGGAGGAGATGATTCACCTCCAACTGTTACGCCATGAGATCCTTCTCCCGTAAAGTAAGTACCTCTAAATCGTGGTCTCAATCTTGGTCATAACATATCCTATCTTCTCTTTGGTACCGCTGTCACCTGCAGCCAAATTCAAAAGAAATTACTTCTGTTAAAACAATTTAATGTAGCAGTGGTAAGCGAATATCGTTCCCACGAGAAATTTTTAACGGTAAAAGTTAGCGAGTTTGAAACTAAAAAAAAGTAACGAAATGGGGAGGGGGGTTTGATTGACAGCAATATCAGAAAATTATAAGAAAAATCACAAATCGAAAGCAGCAATGAAATCTGAAAATTCAATAAGAAAATACCTTAGTTTTGGGTCACCGATGTTATCATGCTATCATAGATCCTCGATATAAAATTGCAATCATTAATATACATTCATTGGGGAAATTTCTCTTAAGTGTAATGACTAGGAACATGTATCCCAGCATTCTTATTAAACAAAAACCTAGATACGATCATAGGTATAATTGACTAATAGCATTAAGAATTAAGAACCAATGAGCAAGTGAAATACATGTACGACATGCAATCAATCAAGCGAATATCTTCTTAGAATTTTCGACTCTAACATAAAGAAGTTAATCTTAATTGCTACTTGTGATTATCGAAACTGAACGTCATATTTCGTTAATCTAGCGATTAAACCAATTAATCTCTAGTTGCACACCTAGAAACTAATGAATTCAATTAGAAAGAATAAATCCGAAGATATCCAATGTTTATTAACAATATTAAAAAAACTATTCAAAACATCTCACCATAATAACAGATAACATGGATCTCCTCAACCAAGAAAAAAGACTTAGCTACTCATAAGTGAATTGAAAACAAAAGAAATAACAAAGTATAAAGTCTCCATTCCTGATCCTTTACTGAAAAATACAAAAAATACTAAAGGAAGAAGTGCATAAAAATGTAAAAACTGGAAAAGAAAAGATGTAGAAACAAAAATCTATCCAAAACCTAGTCTTCAGCTTGCGTGAACAACCATCCTCTCTCTTTTATGCTTGTTTTTCCCCTTATCTTTCCTTGATTCTCTTCCGATACTGTATCCCCCAATTTTAGGTAGTCAATCCCCTTGAAAGATGGCAATATAATCTTCAAAGATTGTGAGAATCTCGATTTTGACGTTTGAAAAGTGATCTGCAAATTTATTCCATCCTTAGGCAAGCCTATGCTTAGTCACAGAATTGCTGTCAAATTAGGAATTTCAGATCTTCTTCATTCTTTTGCATCTTTTTTATTCAATTTCATCTCTAAGGTGTTGAAATCCATCTGTAACAATTATAAGATAATTCCATTAATTTCATATGATAATTTCAACACATTAACAATAATTAATTCCAAAATAAGTGTAATTTAATGACTTAACAAATTCCCCCATACCGAACCTTTGCTCGCCCTCGAGCTAACATGTCAAACCACTACACTTAGTCAATTCATCCTTCACAAGATCAAGTGCAGACAATCCATTAACTTGGGCCAAAGAGACTTAAGTTGCAACGCATATCGTAATCACTTTTCACCAATGTAAATAAACGCAGTCAAAATAAGACATCTTTATTCAAAAGCAAACATGAAATCAAAATGAATTCTTCTCACAGATTTCGCTCTTACACTCAAGTGTTTAACGGCAGAGTGTTTCGCTCAAATCTCACTCTAACATGTTGCATTACCATAGGCTTGCAATTTCACCAGTTATCATTCATTCAGATCACATGAGCTAATAGATCATAAGGGCTTTATTAGGGGTTGTAATGGGGCTAGGTTCAAAGGTGAGGTAAAGTGGCAAAGGGTTAATCACAAGCATTCACAAAGTACCAAGTAAAAGGGACACTCAAATTAAAATTCTAAGACAAACACATGACACAAAGGTTACAATTACTCATACTAACTCATGCTATTGTGCTATATTTTCTTTTCCTTTCTTTTCTTCTTTTTTTTTCTAATTTTTCCCTTTTCTTTTCTTTTCTTTTTCTCTTTTCTCTTTATTTTTTTTTGTTTTCAAATAATGCTAAGAACAAGGGAAAACAATAAAAACAAGAGAAAATAATAAATACATGAGTAAAAGTACCTATAACAGTATCTCAGAATAAAATACAAGTCAAAAGTCTCAAATTACTCAATGCTTCATTCAACTTGTGATAGGGTAAGGCTAATAGGGTTTTTGGGTTTTAAAAATAAGGTGATTGATTGGAAAACACAGATAAGGCTAAAAAATGTTTGCAAGGGAAAATAAGTAGGTAGGTCAATTTTAAGCAAAGGGTTTAAAAACAAGGAAGGCCTTAATCATTTCTATATCCCATGTGATCAAACAAATTCAAACCGGTTCCATGCAAGTTCTGAAGGCAACATGAATAGAGGAGCATCACACCATTCAAAGAAATAGGATGACATAAAAGTGATGTCATTTAGGATCAAACTTCTCTTATAGGTTTAATTCAAGAATTCACCTTAATTTCACAATTTACCTCATCACTCAAATGTCAAAATTTTGACTAAATCTATAAGATCAGTTATTGCAATCAATCAACATGATTCATCTTAAAAATCACTTAGCCCAAGTTCATTTCATGCATAAACCCAATCTCATCCAAACTACTATGACAAAGCTTCATGGCTTAACATGCACAACCATACGTAACAATCAAGCAAAACCACGCAAAAACCGAAAATATTCACACATCAAAAGTCCAATTCTTTCCCCCACACCTAGACCAACATTGTCCTCAATGTTAAAGAAGCATAAATATAAAGGAAAAGGTGAAACAAAGCTTCTCTATTATGGAAGTACTGAAATCAAAGTGTTAGCAGAAGTGGCAGTCGGTGGTTCGATGGTGTGTGAAGGCGATTGTGGTGGAGAAAGATCAGCAGCAAAATGTGTAGGCATGGAAAGTCTACGAGATTCACTTTTCTTCATGGAATTGTGCTAATTTCTTGAAAGACAACCTGCAAAAGTAGAAGACAATATCGCAAATTCCAAAAGCATAAGCTAGGGTGGATGGGTGAGTTGGCAGTGAAGACTATGGATGGCGTGATTTAATGGTGGAGAAGTGATGGTGAAAGTCTAAAAGGAGTGATGATGTGTGGTAACTCTAATTGAAACAATTAGAAGAGATCTTATGAAAACAAGAAGGGGAAAAGAAAGAGGAACGACAGAAACAACCAAAATTTTCATTTTTTGCTTCTTTTTTTTTCATTTTTTAGATTTTTTTAATAATAAAGTTAACAGATAAAAAATTAAAATTTCATAATCGAAAATATTAAATTAAATTCCTAACTAAACTAAATTAAACCTAAAAATGAAAATAAAAAAATTGCAAAAAAACATATAAAAGAAAGGAACGAATGGGGTGCCTCCCATTAAGTGCTTATCAAAGGTCATAAGTTTGACCCTTGGCATATGTACATCATCCATTATCGAATGGATGCTTGAGTCCAATAGGAAGCATGCTTAAACTCCGTGAGGAGCCTGGACCACCTTCCCTCGAAGTATGCTCTTTATCAGCACGATGCTCTATGACTTCTGATGAGTGGAACTTCATCGCCTCACCATCATACTCTAATGTCCACTCGTCTTTTCGGGCATCGCCCTTCTCACACCAGGATGGTCTCTGTAAAAGTAACACCAATGTTTGTAGAGACTCAACATCCTACTTGTTACCTTCGGTCTTCAGCTCGCTTTCCCATGGCTCTCCTAAAAATTGTACTTCTTGCGACTCTTCTTGTTCTTCTTCTTCTTGTACCTGTAAACAATTAGGAAAAGGAACCGAAATTTGGTTAGTGATAATATGAACTGCATCGCTTACCGTAAGACGTTGCACATCCTCTATCTTTTCTCGAACTGTAATCTCTTCCTCTTCTAACTCTGCCTGTTCTTCCTTCTTTGCCTTAAAAAATCGACTTGGAACAGGAGGTGGAATCACCTTGTTTTGCACCCCTTTTTGCGTCAATTCATGTTGTGAAGGAATTATGTGTGTAATTTCTTCCTCTTCTTTTTTTCTGGAATTTTTCGGAAGCGATTTCTATAGTTCCTTACCAGTCCGCAATATGATAGTCTTTGCGCTTTCTTTGTGATTGATTTCTGATAGTGCTTGAAAATTTTCAAAACTTTGTGCCTCCATTTGATTAACAGCAGCTGCAATTTGACTTAGCTGGTTTTCCAAATTCCTTTGTTAATTTTCCAAATTTTGGATACTTGCTTCAGTATTCTGCTGAAACGTCAAAGTGTTAGTGGTCAAAGTTTGCAACATATCTTCCAAAGAAGACTTCAAATTCGGATTTTGTCGAGCCACGTACGGTTGTCTAAACTGTTGGAATTGAAGAGTGCTCGTCTCCAAACTCATTATGATCTCCTCCAAAGACATCTCATTAGCTTATGGTGGCGACGGTGGAGGTGTAGGTGGAGGTGGAGGCTCGAAGTAGGACTGGTCTTCATGGTAGCTCGGTGGAAAAGTGAATCTGTACTTTGTGTCCTGCAAAAAGGAACACGTATAAAAAGAATAACCTAAAAATGAGCAAACTTCACATAGCTTAGCTTGTTGGTCATCCCTCGGTACTTGAGCGGCTAAGGGTGTGAAATCCGGCCACTTGATGGTCAAACCTGGAAGTCATAATGGATGGAAACTCATTATCATGATAAGGATAATATGAATAATCAGAATTAAAAGCATACTAATAGTGAGCCATGCTGCTAAAAGATTGAAAAATCAGAAAGAGTTGTGAAACTGAAACAAACAGAAGACGAGGTAACCAAGGGCAACAAAACCAAAAACAAAAACATCACTAACATGGGGGGGGGGGGGGTTGATTCACAGCAGTATCAGAAAATTATAAGAAAATTCACAAATCGGAGTAGCAATGAAATTTGAAAAATCAATGAGAAAATACCTTAGTTTCGGGTCACCGATGTTATCATGTTATCATGGATCCTCGATATAAAATTCCAATCATTAATAAACATGCATTGGGGAAATTTCTCTTAAGTGTAATGACTAGGAACATGTATCCTAGCATTCTTATTAAACAACAACAACCTAGATACGATCATAGGTATAATTGAATAATAACATTAAGAATCAAGAACCAATGAGCAAGCGAAATACATGTCGACATGCAATCAATTGAGCGAATATCTTCTTAGAATTTTGGACTCTAACATAGAGAAGTTAATCCTAATTGCTACTTATGATTATCAAAACTAAACGTCATATTTCATTAATCTAGCAATTGAACCAATTAATCTCTAGTTGCCCACCTAGAAACCAATGAATTCAATTAGAAAGAATAAATCCAAAGATATCCAACGTTTATTAACAATAAAAAAAACTATTCGAAACATATCACCATAATAACAGATAACATGGATCTCTTTAACCAAGACAAAAGACTTAGCTACTCGTAAGTGAATTGAAAACAAAAGAAATAACAAAGTATAAAGTCTCCATCCCTGATCCTTTACTGAAAAATACAAAAAATACTAAAGGAAGAAATGCAGAAAAACGTAAAAACTGGAAAAGAAAAGATGTAGAAACGAAAATCTACCCTAAACCTAGTCTTCAGCTTGCGTAAACCACCATCCTCTCTCTTTTATGCTTATTTTTCCCCTTATCTTTCCTTGATTCTCTTCCGATACTGTATCCCCCAATTTTAGGTAGTCAATCCCCTTGAAAGATGGCAATATAATCTTCCAAGATTGTGAGAATCTCGGTTTTGACTTTTGAAAAGTGATCTACAGATTTATTGCATCCTTAGTCGAGCCCACGCTTAGTCACAAAATTGCTGTAAAATTAGGAATTTCAGATTTTCTTCATTCATTTGCATCTCTTTGATTCAATTTCGTCTCTAAGCTGTTGAAAGCCATCTGTAACAGTTATAAGATAATTCCATTAATTTCGGATAATAATTTCAACATATTAACGATAATTAAGTCCAAAATAAATGCAATTTAATGAATTAACAATAGCATATTTCAACCTAAAATTAATATTCGATAGATTTTGTAGAAATATTACAATTTGATTTCAATATTTTATAGAATATATTGAAAAAGAAATAATTGATTTTTTGAATATAATATTCAATTACAAACACAAATTAATTGCTATCGTCAATTAATTGTAAATCAAAATCATCTTCTTGTTCTGAAGAATTTGAATCAACTCAAGCTCTTCTTTAGATCTCTACCCCTCCTCATCCTCTCCAGATAAAATTTCAACATATTCATTACATGGATAGTTCAAAGGTTCATTATCCTCATATACGACAGAAGCATTTTTTTCATAAGCAACTTCCTGAAACACTTCACTTTCAATTCTCTGTTCTCCTTTTCCACGTGATTCAAATACATGTCTAGGTTTAACTTTGCAAACAACCAACCAATCTGACTTGTCATAAGCCAGAAAAGGGACATAATACACCTGGATCGCTTGCATTGCCAACACGAAAGGTTCAAAATGTCGAAATCTTCTTCTCTTGTTGATTTTAACCAGATTGTATCGCTTATGCACTTTTGTACCAACATTTGGAGTTGGATCAAACTAATCACACTTCGCTTTATTGGTAATGCAAGGTACTCAATTTCAAGTACCTCAATAATTTTGCCATAGTAATTCGTCAATTCTTCCTGTATGCAAACATCACTATTTATTGTTGCCTTACTATAACCATGATATTTTGTATGATATTTGTACCCATTAACGAAATACACTAGATATGGTTTAACAGTTTGTAAAGGTCCCTTTGCAAGATCACATATGAACTCATTCTCTATTGGATTTTCTAAGGCCTACAACATCATCATCATCATCATCATCATAATAATAATAATAATAATAATAATAATAATAATTGACAATTGTGTTGTATTTTCGTCCATCGAGTCCCTCAGTTCTAGGTTGACAGTCATCTCTTTCATCCGCATTGTTTACCCCTGATATGTTTATTGATATAGGGGTAGTAAATGATGAAGGAGTAGAGGATAGGGTAGCCTCATCTGCTAGTGTAGTAGGTGGAGGGGTGGAGGTGTTTCATCTCTAACTGCTACACCATAAGATCCTTCACCTACATAGTAAGTACCTCCAAATCATGGTCTGAATCATGGTTGTTGAATATCTTATCTTCCCGTTGGTGCCATATTTCAATCTGAAATCAATATTTGATTGAAGTTTGTAGAAATATTACAATTTCATTTTAATAATTTATGCAATATATTGAAAAGGAAATAATTGATTTGTTCATATAATATTCAATTACAAACATAAATTAATCATTGTCATCACTTAATTGTAAATCAAAATCATCTTCTTGTTCTAAAGAATTTGAATCAAACTCAGGCTCTTTTTCAAATCTCTGGCCCTCCTCATTGTCTCTAGATAAAATTTCAACATATTCATTACATGGATCGTTTAAATTATCCTCATATATAAAAGATACATTTATTTCATCAATCTCTTCCTGAAATGCTTTACTTTCAATTCTCTGTTCTCCTTTTTTACCGTGATTCAAAAACACCTCTAGGTTTAACTTTGTAAATAGCCAACCAATCTGAATTGTCTTATCATAAACTAGGAAAAGTGACATAATATACCTAGATCGCTTTCATTGCCATCACGAAAGGTTCAAAATGTCGAAATCTTCTTCGCTTGTTGATTTCAACTACATTGTATTGGCAATGCACTTTTTGTAACACCCCACTCCCACAAGACCCGAACCCGACATCGATGGTGATGTCCGAATCCGCGCCCTGCGAGGGTGGCGT